>JARQOC010000001.1:475310128-475476122 GCA_033576535.1 Allobates femoralis | reverse complement strand
GGTCAGGTGTGCAGCCGCACGCAGCTGCCGCCACTGATAGGTCAGGACCGTGGCTCGCGGGGAGCTAGCCGCGGTCCTGAACTGTCAGGAGGGGCCGGCGCAGAGCTTCAGCACCATGGAGCTGTCCACTCTGACAGATCAGGAACGTGGCTCGCTCCTTGCGAGCCACGGTCCTGAGACATCAGCGGCGGCAACTGCGCTGGCTGCACACCGGACCCGAGGGCAAATTAGCCCTCCAGTTCTGTGTGCTGATCCGGTCCGCGGCTGTTTGCCTCAAGCGGACAGCCACGGATCGGATCCCAGCCGTTGTGTGAAGCCGGCCTTACTGAATACATGCCACACATGTCTCTCACATTTTGGGTACATTTCACCTATTTGCTTAATGCACAAACACAGTGTGAATGCTGCACCCACACAAAGCAACAACACTCATACTACACACTGACTCCGTGCACTGCACATCAATCACACCTACTAGGCCTTTTTTCCCAGTTGAATCGTGGTGCAGCACATGCTTGGCCATTGCTCCATACGAGTATTCCACAATGCAGTAATCTACATAAGATGGAATAGTACATAAAGTACAGGTATAGGGATTCCTAAAACGTTACCACAATACAGAACACTATCCCAGTTTAGAAGAGTATATATTGAGACCTAGCAGTCAAAAATTAATTTATAGTTTAAATCAGTTTTCTATCTTACATGAGTTTCTAAAAGCCAATTGGTGGGGATTTTTTGGTATCAAAAAACTGTATTAAAATAAATAATAATCTTACAATTTTTACACTGGCCACTGGCCCTTTTTTAGACTTTAAATTATTGTCCATTCAGAAAGAGTTTACCGCTAAAGAAGGGTTAAAATGGCAGGTAACACCTCTGCACACAGCTGATAACACAGGATCCACCAATCACAATAGTCAATGTCAAACTTGACCCTGCTCCCCTCCCTTCACAGTTGTCTTTGAACATTCACTTTAGACCCCTCAATACAAATGAGAGGGCTCGGGATCTGACCATTGTGGCTCACCTACATGTCGTGTTTCCTGAAACAACAGGAAGTTACAGTGTGAAAAGATCCAAGTGAACAGTGAGAAAATTCTGGTTTTACTTTTAATACAGATTTTCCTATATTCAAACAAAAAATAGGGAAAAAGTAGTGCCAAAATTATATTACAAAAAAATATACTTTTATGAAAACCGAATTAAAAAAAAGGTAATTTTCTGATGATAGCTCCTCTTTAAGAGTTACAGTTTGCACTGTGATAACGTTCTTGTGTGTTAGTTTAAGAATGAACCCATCTGTGACTAAAGCTTCCAGCTGTAGTGAGTGCTGAAATGCCCAGGGAACTAACGTATCATTTATTGTGCGCTTTAAGAGAATAAATAATCGAAAAAGTTGCAAAAATAAAGATATACCCGGTAAAATGGAAAGATTTAAAGGCTTTGTCCACTAGTCGGACAACCCCTTCTCATTTCCCTGAAATCAAATAATAACAACCTATACTCACCTCCAGTATCATTCCAGCAATTGGCTGTTGTGATTTTACAAATGGGAGTTAAGGCCACTTCACACACACAGATATCTGAGTCCAATATCTGAACAGATCTCTGGTTGCAGTGAAATCATGGATACATTGCTCCATGTTGTACACAGCCACAAAATGAAGCAATGTATCCATGATTTCACTGCAACCAGAGATCTGTTCAGATATTGGACTCAGATATCTGTGTGTGTGAAGTGGCCTTTATAGAGAAGAGGTTGCCCATGTAGTGAACAATCTCCATAAATGTAAAAAAAAAGATAAGAAAGTGATGTATAACTTGATTACAGTTAATTATAATGTTTATTTGTCTTATGCCATGATGTAAATGTGTAAATTATATATCTATATATGATTATTTAATAGCAAACAAAAGTCAGGTATTTACAAGTGGAACTAAAAAAGGAAGAAATAGCTCAAGCGGAAGCCCGAAAAATAAGACGACTTCAAGACCTGGGAGCATCGCTGAAGTTCAACAATCTGCAGAGATTGAAACCACAGAAGAAAATGGATCCTCCCCACAGCCGGTAATGGTAAATCCTTATTATGCAGATTGAAGGGATTGTCTGGAAATAAAAAAAAACAGCTGAGAACAGAAATGTTGTAAAAAATATTAATTACACTGGGGAACAATTTGAAAAAAAATTTCTGTTGAGTTAGGTTTTTGAGCTGATTTATACTAAAATTGGCATGCTGATTCCAAAAATGTAGTCAGTTTTTTTCTAGCACGTGAAGTTTTTCCTCCACAACTTACCTGCCAGAGATGCACAATTGCACTGATATCTGTAATAAGACTTGTTATCTGATTACAATATATATATATATCCTTTGTAAAAAACATGATAGTGTTAAAAAACATATTTGTCATGCCTATTTCTTATATATTTCATTTTTTGTTCATATTTGTACTATTTAAAAAAAAACAAAAAACACTTTTTAGGTACAGTAGTTTACATATTTTTGAGAAGACAAAAATCCTATAGTTCAAAAACTTGACGTGATAGAGGAAAAACTGAGATCATTTCTGGATTCAGCATCCAAAAATTAATTAAGAACAGTTGTCTGACCTAACTCCTAAAAAATTGTGTTCCCCAGTGTTTCATACACCGTTGGTCTTGTGGTGTCAGTCAGTCCTATAGAAATGACTGCGTGTATCATTACTCCCGTGAATGGTTATTGGCCCTAGTGTTCACATGCCGAACTTGCGAGCATCAATGTTCTGGCTGGCACTCAGTTGCAGCACTCATGTAATGTGATGTATATGATGTCATTACTGCAAGATCAGGAACAGAGGTGCATTTTGGGAAGAATAAGAGATTTAACCCCTTCCCGACCTGTGAGGCAGCGTATGCGCCATGGAAACAGGTGCATTCCCGACCCATGATGCATATGCTGTCATTTGGGGATCGCGCTCCTGCAGCTCGAGTGAGGGTCTGACTCGAGCTGCAGGTACATGAGGCTATGTACTATAGCCCAGGGGGGGTCGCTTTGCCCCCCCCATGAGGCTATAGCCGCGGTAATTGGCGGATGAAAATGAAACCACCAAGTAACGCAACTTTGCAGAGTTTGCGGTCTCCTACTTTGCATGGCTCCTCCTGCCCCCCCAATCATCCCCCTGTCTCCTCCTGTACATCCCCCCGCTCATCCCCCCTCTTCCCTGCTGTCTCATGCCCCCCCCCTCTCATCTCATCCCCCTGTCCTCCTCTGTCCCCCTGACCGCCGATCACTGGGGGGGTGATCACTGCTTTGTGAGATCGCTTTCTGCAGCTTGATCCCCATGCAGGCAGATTGGACTGCAGAGTAGTGATATGACAGCCTGGGTACAGTGATCTACTATATGGATCACTGCACCCGGGCTCAGATTGCTACTCTGCAGCTCGATCCCCCTGCATAGGGATCAAGTTGCAGAAAGCGATCTCATAGCCCCGGCGCAGTGATCCACTATGTGATCACTGTGCCTGTGCTGTCAGATCACTACTCTGCAGTCTGATCCGCCTGCATGCGGATCGAGCTGCAGAAAACAATCTGACAGCCCGGGCGCAGTAATCAATATAGTGGGTCACTGCGCCCGGGCTGTCAGATCGCTACTCTGCAATCCCATCCGCCTGCATGGGGATCAAGCTGCAGAAAGCTATCTCACAGCCCCGGCGCAGTGATCCACATAGTGGGTCACTACGTCCGGGCGGTCAGATTGCTACTCTGCAGTCTGATCTGCCTGCATGGGCATCAGGTTGCAGAAAGCGATCTGACAGCCTTGGTGCAGTGATCCACATAGTGGATCACTGCGCCACGGCTTGTCAGATTGCTTCTCTGCAGCCCGATCACCATGCAGGAGGATCAGGCTGCAGTGCAGAGATCTGACAGCCCTGGCGCAGTGATCCATTATGTGATCACTGTGCCAGGGCTGTCAGATCACTTCACTGCAACATCAGATCACCTGACCCAAGCCTCAGAGATCATGTGATCCCTGAGACTTGGGTTTGCATAGTGATGCTGCACAGTATGGCAATGATCTGCCAAACAGTGCATCATCACTATGACACCAGAGACTGCAACAAGAGGACACTTGATCCCTTGCTGCAGTCTCTGGATGTAGCAGAGGCGATCATGCGTCGTGGGACCTTCGTTGTGGATTACGTCGGAGGCGATCGAGCGTCGTGGGACCTTAGTTGTAGACTACGTCGGATCTTTTTATAATAAAGATGGAGTCCGAATTTTGTGTATTTTTTTTCCAAATAAAAAGATTTTTCTCTGTGTGGTGTATTTTTTGAATATTTACTAGAGATTCCTAATGGCCGGGTCTAACATTGGCCCAACATTATGAATCTCGGGCTTAGTGCCAGCTGCCAATAAACAAGCTGGCATTAACCCCTTTATTACCCAGTTTGCCACCGGCACCAGGGCAACTGGAAGAGCCTGGGTACAGCGCAGCATGGGGGGCTCAGAACGCTTGTATTTTTGGTTGCCAGCCAGGTTCCGTAATAAGGAAAAAATATTTTTTTTTCACAAAAACTTTCTTTTTTCATTTTTACGGATCAATTTGTGAAGCACCTGGGGGTTCAAAGTGCTCACTATGCATCTAAATAGCTTCCTTGGGGGAGGTCTAGTCTC
Source organism: Allobates femoralis (assembly GCA_033576535.1). Classification (NCBI taxonomy): domain Eukaryota; kingdom Metazoa; phylum Chordata; class Amphibia; order Anura; family Aromobatidae; genus Allobates; species Allobates femoralis. The sequence continues at coordinate 475,471,467 of JARQOC010000001.1, read as the reverse complement.
CAAAATGGGGTCACTTGTGGGGGAGCTCCAATGTTTAGGCACACAGGGGCTCGCCAAACGCAACATGGTGTCGGCTGACAATTTGAATGGAAAATCAGCTCAAATTGTTAGCGGACACCATGTCGCATTTGGAGAGCCCTGTGTGCCTGACCATTGGAGCTCCCCCACAAGTAACCCCGTTTTGGAAACTAGACCTCCCAGGGAACTTATCTAGATGCATACTGAGCACTTTGAACCCCAGGTGTTCACAAATTAATCTGTAAAAATGAAAAAAGAACATTTTTGTGGAAAAAAAAGTACTTTTTCATTTTTACAGATCAATTCGTGAAGCACCTGGGGGTTCAAAGTGCTCAGTAGGCATCTAGATAGGTTCCTTGGGGGGTGTAGTTTCCAAAATGGAAATACTCTCCATATAGTATAATACAGCATCAAAGCTCTCCGTATAGTGCAGCCTCTAAACTCTCCATGTGATGCAGGCTCAAAACCTACCATATAGTGCAGGCTCATAACTTTCCATATAGTGTAGCCTCAAAAATCTCCATATAGTGCAGCCTTATATATGCAGTCTTATATCTCCCATATAGTGCAGTAATATATATGCAGCCTTATATCCCATCATCAGGTTCTGGGGTATATTGAATGGAAATAAAGTGTATACGGTAAATGTTCGTGACGCCACCTATGGTTTTCGGTCAGTATGGACCGACGCTTCGGGTCAGACTTTCGGGGTTGTTGGTACGGCAGCCTGTTGTTGTCACTCCCCATAGGTGAAGCGGGCTCCTGTGGCAGATGTGATTAATAGCAATGGCTTTGTCAGGCCGGATTCACGCTGGGCCTCTTTACTTTGTGTGCTGAGGCAGTCGGCCACTCCGCAGGTGGGGAATAACACAGTCTCACACAGTGTTGGAATTTTGCAGCTGGTTTACTCACTTCACTTGCATTTGGCCACCGGGCGCTTCTTTCTACCAAGTTCAGCCTGGCCTGTCCGCAAGGAATTGGGATAGCTTGCCCCGAACCCCTCGTATGCATCTCCGTTCTCTGGTCACTTTCCAAGCACTACTTCTTCACCTCTTCTGTCAGCGCTTCTGCACGCAGTGCCCCCGATCTAGCAGCCACGGGTTCTGTCGGGCGACTGGCCGTGTCGCCTAACCCTAGTTCAGCTACCTTCTCATCGGGTGCTTCAGGTTGCGGCAACCACTCCTGGAGATTGCGTGGCCTCTAGTTCGGTGGTTTGGGCATGCAGCGTCCACGCCACTCTCAGGGCCAATTCCCTGGTTCTTGACCAATCCCACCGTCCGACTATCTCAGTCCCAATCTGGGTGCCCAGGTTGCCTTTCTCTCCACCTGTGCCCCTGGGGTTCTCTCTCTCTGTGCTCACCTGCACACTTGGCTTCCACCTCCTTCACTCCTCACTCACTGACTCCTTACTTCCAACTCACTACCAACTCACTTACTACTGTCTGTTCTTCCCTTGTTCCCTTGTTGACTGGGCCCTCCCCCCAGGTTCGCCCATGGTCCCCTGAGTCCTAGGGTGTGTAGGTGTGTTTGGTGGGGCCGAGGTTCACTATCCCATTTTCCTTTTGGACTGAGATATCACACCTGGTTACTGAGTGCAGCACCCCATTGTGGTGACCAGACAAGTGGGGTGCCACACATCAATTACCTGAGGGTACCGTCAAACGTGGCAATCTCCCGGGCGATTCCATAGGCGACGCTGGGGCGTAGCCTGTCGCCGGCGACATCGCCAATGCGTCGCCTAATGTAAATGGGCGACGGCGACACGTCTGAGTGGTCGCCTGGTTTCACATCAGTGCTGTGAAACCAGGCGACCATTCTTGGGCGATGTGTGCTGATCGCCCTGTGTAACATCTCATGAGCGATGTCAAAGGCGACAGCACACATCGCCTATACCATTCCTGTAGGCATTTCAGGGCGTATTTACTACCTCTTCCGGTCTGCGTGGATTGGTGGCAGCTCGAGAGTTACGATTGGTTCCTCGGCGCCATATTTGATGATGTGTGCGTCCAAAGGTGTATTACCCAGGAGCGTACATACTGTACAGTAGCGCATTGATGTCGCCTCTGTGTTTGCGGCTGTGTTCAAAAGTGCAGAGAGATGTGCCACAAATGTGTGCTTTAACAGAAACACAAATGTCATTACACCCCAAATTAAGGCTACGTTCACACATTGCGTATTTTGCTGCTTCTCTGCGTTTTTGCAGTGGAAACGCACACGTAAAAAAAAGCACAAATACGCATTGTGTGAATGGATTGTGTCAAAACCCATAGGTTTGGCTGGGCTGCTTATCCAAAATTGCGTTTTCACTGCAAAAAGCGCGCGTAAAAAAAACGCAGCAAAAAACGCAGGTGAATACAGAAAACGCAGCGAGAAATGCAGAGAAGCAGCAAAATACGCAATGTGTGAACGTAGCCTTAAAAGAATCACCATGTCAATTCTTTCTGCAGTTTTTCTCTGCGTTTTTCCATTGCCCACATGATATATGGGCTCTGAAAAAGCGCAGAGAAAAATGCAGAAAAAAACGCAGTGTGTAAAAGGAGCTGCGTATTTCACAAAATACGCGCGTAAAAATGCGCAGCTGCGTAAAAATACGCAGTGTGTGAACATAGCCTTAGTCTGCATGGAGAAGGAAATGATAGGTGATCTATACATCCATAACTGCAAACACACAAATATCTGTGCACACACATACTTTCAAGGCTGCAATATTATCCAGACCAAGAAAGCAAGAGTGATTTTATTAGACAACGCAATAGCACAACACACTTAACAAAAGCGCTGTACATATTGACTGTACAATAAAGCGTCACACGAGCGTCGTGCTTTGCCTTCTTGGCAACGCCATTGCATATAGCAATAATCTGCGACACATCACACGAGAGTTGTCTATTGTGGTGCGGCAAACAAGGAAGGACATTAAAATAATGACCAATCACACGTCTTCAAGGCGTCACACAACAAAAATGTTAACGCCTATCTCCGAGATGCGGCTCAAATTTACGTCCACATCGCCAATATGGTGGCTCAGTGTGACGTGGAAGTGGCGACCAGCAACTTGATCGCCCCTGGGCCTTGGGCGACGCTCAGGCAATTTCCGGTCGGGTTGACGCCCGTGCGTCGCCTAAGTTGTCGCCCAAGCGTCGCCTAATGTAAATTAGCGACGGCGACCTTAGGCAAACCGCTAATACGTGCACGTGCGTCGCCTATGGAATCGCCCGGGAGATCACCACGTGTGACGGTACCCTGACAGATTCCCTTTAAGCCTTTTCTTTTTCAGCTTCCAAGAGCTATAATTTTTTATTTGTCTGTCAACCTAGTCTTGTGAGAACATATTTTGTTTTGTGGAATAAATTGTGATTTTTAAGATTTCATTTACTTTGCCACGTAATGTGCTTAAAAGCAGAAAAAAAGAACCCAAGTGATCTGAAATTGTGAAAAAAACGCCATTTCACCTTTGTTCATTCTGCAATAAAAGCAACTGAAAAAAATAATTCTACAGGTCAATATAATTACTGCAATAACAAACTTGTAATCTTCCTGTATAAAACGTCTAAACTGGCATAAAAATACACACTACAAACAGTGATTCACAGTTGAAAAGATGTACCAAACAAGGCTGGAGAAATATATGTCTCAAATTGTACTTACATAGCCTCTGCTTGATAGGGGCAGAGAGTGCACAAATATTCAATTCAATGACCATAAATATGAGGAAGGAGGACAGTGGTCTCCACTCAATTCATATATTAATCATATTACAGTGTCCAATACGAGGCGAAAAACCATACCAAACAACAGTGGTCATGTCGCAACCCAAATGGCACTGTGGGTTATCCTATGAGAAGCTTAGGCTGTAGTCACACATGCCAATCCGTTTTTGCTTTGGGAACGTTTTTGGGAAAAATGTTGGCATTTTTTGTTCTAAGTCCAAAAAAACAGTCCGTTAACGGATGGGGCACTTTCTGTGACATTCCATTTTTGAATAATAAAAGTCTATCTTTGGCACACCTTTAAAAATAGGCTTGAGAAATAAATTCTTTGCATAAAGTGGTTTTTATTCATGTGCAGTTGTGAAGACAAAATAATCAACGTTTCGACCCAACATCGGGTCTTCTTCAGGATTGCATTACAGTACTTTTCTCTGCCTTCATCAGTGCAGAGTGAAGAACACCTGTGCAGGAAGGGGATTGGGCATGTTACATCAATGAAGTAGGACGTGCCATCCATATCAAGCAGGCAGGTGCACTGTGACTACGGAGTTAAAGGAGGTGCTTAGCAATACTAGCAATATCCATCACATAAAACTGCACCCTCGATAGGGAGATTATAAAAGGTATTCTTTGGGATATGCAAAGGCATTGGGGACTTATATACAGGTTGTTAAACTGTTGTAAAAGAGACATTGAAGGTGGTGGCTTTAGTTTATTGTTGTGAAAACCTGGTGGCAGGTTCCATCTAAGAACCTGTCATGTCCCCCAATGCTATTAATCTGCAGAATTTTAGGTAATTCACAGATTAGTAGAATTATTAAACTACTAGAAGAAAATACAATGAGCCACTGGCTTTTAGTCACAGGGGCATGCTGGAACAGTTTCAGTCATCACTCTGTACATAAAAAGTGCCGGCAGTAAGCATGCTCTGGAATTATGACTTGCAGCCATCTCAGCCTTTGTGACTAAAAGCTGGTGGCTGCGGGGAAAGTAAAGGTGATTTGCTCCGGTTCTGAGCTTTCAGTGTGGCGGTTGGGTAGCTATAGAATTCTATTCACCTGCAGGCTTACACCATATCTGCAGGTTAATAGCATTTGGGGACCTTGCAGGTTCCCTTTAATGTCTTGCATTCTTAGGTTGCTGTTACTTTTGATAGCCAATATGCAGCGCTTTTTCCTGTCAAAAGCATGGAAACGTCTAAAAGAATCCAGTTAAGCTTTATCTTGTTAGATTTTTTAAATAAAAATTGAGTCCCTATTAATCATTAGCAAGTTATATACAATAAATGATCAAATTCTTATGTCAGCATGACTTTGAGAGCTCCAAAAGACTAAACACATAAAGAAGGTAATTAAGCAAAGAAAAACCCTCATATAGTATTCTCCAAACAGTTGCATGAAAAAATGGCATTCTTGAAAAAAAAAATTGGGTGAGCTTTAAGTAAGAGGAAATAAATGAAGCGGGAACGAAGAGGGAATATAGGAAGAGGGAAGGAAGAGGGAATAGAGAAAGAGGGAAGGAAGAGGGAATAGAGGAAGAGGGAAGGAAGAAGGAATAGAGGAAGAGGGAATAGAGGAAGAGGGAAGGAAGAGAAAATAGAGGAAGAAGGAAGGAAGAGGGAATAGAGAAAGAGGGAAGGAAGAAGGAATAGAGAAAGAGGGAAGGAAGAGGGAATAGAGGAAGAGGGAATAGAGGAAGAGGGAAGGAAGAGGGAATAGAGGAAGAGGGAAAGAAGAGGGAATAGAGGAAGAGGGAATAGATGAAGAGGGAAGGAAGAGGGAATAGAGAAAAAGGGAAGGAAGAGGGAATAGAGGAAGAGGGAAGGAAGAGGGAATAGAGGAAGAGGGAAGGAAGAGGGAATAGAGGAAGAGGGAAGGAAGAGGGAATAGAGAAAAAGGGAAGGAAGAGGGAATAGAGGAAGAGGGAAGGAAGGGAATAGAGGAAGAGGGAAGGAAGAGGGAATAGAGGAAGAGGGAAGGAAGAGGGAATAGAGAAAAAGGGAAGGAAGAGGGAATAAAGAAAGAGGGAAGGAAGAGGGAATAGAGAAAGAGGGAAGGAAGAGGGAATAGAGGAAGAGGGAATAGAGGAAGAGGGAAGGAAGAGGGAATAGAGGAAAAAGGAAGGAAGAGGGAATAGAGGAAGAGAGAAGGAAGAGGGAATAGAGGAAGAGGGAAGGAAGAGGGAATAGAGGAAGATGGAATAGAGGAAGAGGGAATAGAGGAAGAGGGAATAGAGGAAGAGGGAATAGAGGAAAAGGGAATAGAGGAAGAGGGAAGGAAGAGGAAATAGAGGAAGAGGGAATAGAGGAAAATGGAAGGAAGAGGGAATAGAGGAAGAGGGAAGGAAGAGGGAATAGAGGAAGAGGGAAGGAAGAGGGAATAGAGAAAGAGGGAAGGAAGAGGGAAGGAAGAGGGAATAGAGGAAGAGGGAATAGAGGAAGAGGGAAGGAAGAGGGAATAGAGGAAGAGGGAAGGAAGAGGAAATAGAGGAAGAGGGAATAGAGGAAGAGGGAATAGAGAAAGAGGGAAGGAAGAGGGAATAGAGGAAGAGGCAATAGAGGAAGAGGGAAGGAAGAGGGAATAGAGGAAGAGGGAAGGAAGAGGGAATAGAGAAAGAGGGAAGGAAGAAGGAATAGAGAAAGAGGGAAGGAAGAGGGAATAGAGGAAGAGGGAATAGAGGAAGAGGGAAGGAAGAGGGAATAGAGAAAAAGGGAAGGAAGAGGGAATAGAGGAAGAGGGAAGGAAGAGGGAATAGAGGAAGAGGGAATAGAGGAAGAGGGAAGGAAGAGGGAATAGAGAAAAAGGGAAGGAAGAGGGAATAGAGGAAGAGGGAAGGAAGAGGGAATAGAGGAAGAGGGAAGGAAGAGGGAATAGAGGAAGAGGGAATAGAGGAAGAGGGAAGGAAGAGGGAATAGAGAAAAAGGGAAGGAAGAGGGAATAGCGGAAGAGGGAAGGAAGAGGGAATAGAGGAAGAGGGAAGGAAGAGGGAATAGAGGAAGATGGAATAGAGAAAGAGGGAATAGAGGAAGAGGGAATAGAGGAAAAGGGAATAGAGGAAGAGGGAAGGAAGAGGAAATAGAGGAAGAGGGAAGGAAGAGGGAATAGAGGAAGAGGGAAGGAAGAGGGAAGGAAGAGGGAATAGAGGAAGAGGGAATAGAGGAAGAGGGAAGAAAGAGGAAATAGAGGAAGAGGGAAGGAAGAGGGAATAGAGGAAGAGGGAATAGAGGAAGAGGGAATAGAGGAAGAGGGAAGGAAGAGGGAATAGAGGAAGAGGGAAGGAAGAGGGAATAGAGAAAAAGGGAAGGAAGAGAGAATAGAGGAAGAGGGAAGGAAGAGGGAATAGAGTAAGAGGGAAGAAAGAGGGAAGGAAGAGGGAATAGAGGAAGATGGAATAGAGGAAGAGGGAAGGAAGAGGAAATAGAGGAAGAGGAAATAGAGGAAGAGGGAGTAGCCATTTACAGCCAAATTGACTATAATTCTTTATAGCAGAAATGTACTCCAGTTCAGAGCTAGAGTAAATTTCTGATTCTGGAGCTCGGCATCCCTGAAAAATTCTTTGTTTATATTGTTTCTTTTGACTTGATAAATTGGCCTCATAGTCTTATACTGTAACAATGGTCTTTGTTTTATCAGATCCATCCAGTTTCTTCTGTGCAGGCACATAAATATATTATTCAAGCGACTGTGTTGTATAGAAGTTGGGCGCTTACTGAAAGTCAAGCAGCCTTTGTTCAAACACTAAAAGAAATGGAAAAGCAGACAATGAAAGGTAATGTACCATTATCATTTATTTTTTTCTTTATATTTTTAAATTACTCTTTGAAATTATAAATATAATTTATGAATAGCTAGTACAGATTCTTTGACAATAAATAATAAATGACAAAGATATCACATTGTAGAAAGATATGGCTACACAGAAAAGTGTAACTTGACACCTACAAATGTAATCACTTTTGTTGTGTTAAAGGGATCCTGTCACCTCCAAAAAGCCACCTAAGCTACAAAATCATGTCCCTGCAGCATCCTATCATTAATCTCACACTCCTTTTGTCTCCTAAAAGCATCCTGTCAAGTAGTGTGAGGCACCGCCGGCATGGTCCACATGGCCGGGGCGCGTCACATGCAGGATCAAGGTATGATCCTGTGCACACTGGCCGGTTTGACTGATCATGCTGTGTGAACCAACTGTGAACGCAAGGTTTCATGAGCCTAATAAGCGGCAGTGAGAGTGGGATGAGATCGAGGAAGCCCTAAGGAATAAGGGCTGAGTGCTGACAACCCGGAACACAGGGAGTTAACCTGAGCTGTGTGTAAGGCTGATTATCAGCAGCTAAGGGGGTGTGTCCATGTGGGAGTGGCTGGCACGATAAGAGGCTGCCAGCTGAGTGATTACAGAGGAGATCCATTTTCAGCCAGACATCAGCCTGGGAGGATGTGGGCTGATTACCAGCCTGAGAGCTGAGCAGAGCCAGTCTGTGTGAGGGACTGGGAATGCAAGTCCATGCCGCCATTTTGAGATGGTGAAGGGAGCATGCTAGCTCCATGCCGGTGCCGAGGTCCGAGGTTGTGAGCACCTGGTGGGGAAGCCGTGGCTGAACCCGGTGGAGACTGGTCCGGGCGTGGATGGAACCACGTCCGGGAAAGGAGCCTTGGGGGACGCTTGGTGGACCCGTTATACAGGTAGCGAGACCCGGATCCGTGCCCGGTAAGACAGCGGTTCCCGTGTAACGGAGTGAGCTGTGTGTGAGTAATGCCAGGCGGGCATAACCGCTATTGGGTCCGACTAGGCAGTCGGTAAAGGACCCGTTGATGTATGTAGGGGCTTAGGCAATGGCCCTGAATGTAAGATGATGACCTATGTAAGACCCATGTATAATAATGTGGGGAGAAAGTGACCCAGCTAGTATGGATGATGTTGGAGGCGTTCCGTCCCTGTGGGACGAGAGGGAGGCTTGCCCTGCTGCTTGCAGAGGGTACCCGTCCCTCAACCACGACCTCTAATGGTGTGGGTGTGCCTGTGGTGCCAGACACAGGGGTAATAGGGCTCCTAGTAGGTATCGGATGAGGTTCCCGTGTACTATGGTTTGCCAGTCCCTGTAATGGGCCATGGAGGGGCCACAGTCCATGGATGTGGGCTGTGAGCAGGTGTGTGATCCATGGACGTTTGAATGATGGATCACATACGGTATGTAAGGTCCCGGTCAGGCAGGAATCCTGACTATGGGTGAATGTATATCATCATGCTGGGGGACTAAAGCCAGGCAGCAGGTACCGCCATTGGGACCCACAGGGCCCGTTGAGGCGTATGTAACGAAGGTCAGAAGCAGGGGTTAAAAGGGCTCCTAGAGTGGGGACACCATGGTTGAACCAGGTGGACTCTGACCGGGACGTAGGCGGAGATGCGTCCAGGAAAGAGCCCTTGGGGATACATGACATACCCGGTACTCAGGTTGCTCAATCCCTGTTATGAACCCGGAGGGGTCATCGTCGTACTGTAACGTATGTATAGTGTGAGTAGGCCGGAGGCCGTAGCCACCACGGGAGCTGTTAGTAGAGCTCCAATGGGGACAGAGATGGTTACAGGTCCCGGGTTACTATAAGATGTTATGTGCAATATAAGTGTTATGTAATGTTATATGTCAAATGTATGGTGTATTTATGTAAAGTGTTGTTAATCAATGTGCTATGTGTCAAACATGCTACCCGGGTTATGTTATTATATGTGAAAAAATAAACGGGTAGACATTGGTTAACCTTATAAACACGTGTTGTTGTCGTTTTGCAAGCGGGTTCCCCGGTTGCTGCCTCACAGTAGATAAAAACGATTTTATACTCACTCACTAGGTATTATAATTAGTAGGGGCTATAATCTTTTGGCCCTTAGGGCATGTTATTTTGCAGGCTCCAGGATTCAGCCTCTCTCTGTCTGTGCTGCTGTGATGTGGAGCTGAAGGCAGGATTAATGATTTGCATTCTGTGAGTGACAGAGAGGGGGAGGGCAAAGCCTGCACAAGCAAAGCAGCACAGAGAGAGATGGTGGATCATGGAGCCTGCAAACCAACACACCCTAAGGGCTAAAGAATATAGCCCCTACTAATTATAATACCTATTGAGCGAGTATAAAATAGTTTTTATCTACCATATTTTTCCTTTTATAAGACGCACTTTTTTTCCTCCAAGTTTTGGAGGAAAGTGGGGGTGCGTCTTATAAAAGGAACATAACATTCTATCATCCCCAGTTGCTTGGGAGGGGGGGACAGCAGTGAAGTGGGGACAGAAGTGGCAGGGAATGGTCCCTGCTGAAGAATCAGGCGGCAGGAGCACCACGTGTCCCCGGCTCATTATCTACTTAAATATTCACTTCACTGCTCCCAGTCGCCACCCACCTCTCTGCACTGAAGACAGCGCGGAGAGGTGAGAGCAGGGGGAGCAGGAGAAGCTGCTTAGCCAGCACACATGGTCGCTCCTGCAGCTGCTGGGGACATTGTGTGCTGCAGATAGTGAGAACGGAGGAGCTGGGTGCAGCTGTGGCAAGTGAATCAGCACTGAGCTTTGTGCTGATTCACTGCCATGAAGACAGGGGCAGAGCAGGGCAGATCGGCACTTTATCACAGCAGGTACCTTGTTTGTCAGTGTCCTGCCTCACTCCCTCTGCTCTCTGTAATGTGTCCTGCTGAGCCCTGACACCAAGCAGAAATGCAGGAAGCTCGGTCTGCAGTTCAGGAGCTTCAGTGTATGGAGAGCAGGGCTGGAGCCTGCATATAACGGCAGTGTACAGCTCCCCTGGCCCTGCATACAGGTCAAGCTCTGTGGTGACTTGTAATTAGGAGACAGGGCTGGAGCATCATATTTCAGCAGTGTCCAGACCCCCTCCCTGGCCCTCCCTCTTTACAGGACATCACATCAGAACTTGATATACAGACTATGGCCACTTCCTTCACTTCAGCAGGGTGATGGCAAAGCAGGACACATTAAAGTGAGTCCACATGTATATGTAACATAACCACTAATAAAGTAAAGTTAACACTACCAATACTGTGCTTAACTAGAACTCCAAGCATGCTATAGGATCTACAGTACATGCTGGGAGTGATAGTTCTTAAAGGGATTGTTACTACATGAACAAATCCCATCTCATTCATCATGTTGGCCCTTGTAAAAGTAATAAAGACCATTCTAAGGGTGTGCGCTCACAGTCGGGAGGAGCTGTGTGTTGGACGCGGCTCCTCCGGACATAAGTGAAGCCACATGTGGAGGCAGGGAGACCCCAGCTGCCCTGTACTCACCATGTGCGGCGGGTGCAGGGTAGCTTCTCCCTGCAGTCCCCTGATGGGAGCCGCTTCCAACTCCACAGCATGAAATGAACATGCTGAGAAGGAGCGGACTGCCGGCAACCCGCACCGCAGCTGTCAGAATGCTGCGGTCGGATGAAGCATAGTGAGTATGGGATTTCTACAAATCCCATCCACTATGCTTGTACTGTACTACGCAGCATTTTGGACACAGCAGCAAGACGCTGCGTCCAAAAGGCTGCGTATACTCATCGTGTGCACGCACCCATACCCCTGATTCTGCAGCAGTTCCAACGTTATCAGAAGTTGCATAGTCATGTCCCATGTGATATTGATATGAGACTCAGCCCTCTGACCAGTCAGTGCTGGCGTCTGTCTCCCCGCCAACAGACACTGGAGCAGAAGTCATTGGTGTTGCTCACATGCTGCACCTGCATCCGAAGGAAACAGACGCCAACACTGACTGGTCGCAGGGCCTGAGTGTCATAACAAAGTCATTTTTTGCTACAAATATTTTTTTCCCTATTTTCCACCTCTAAAATCTGGGTGCGTCTTATAATCCGGTGCGTCTTTTAAAGCGAAAAATACGGTACTTTGACAGGATGCTTTTAGGAGACAAAAAGGAGTGTGAGATTAGTGATGGGATGCTGCAGGGACATGATTTTGTAGCTTAGGTGGCTTTTTGGAGCTGACAGGATCCCTTTAAAAACGGCTACATCTGTACATTTGTCAATGTCTTGATAGGGTGTCCATATATATATCTGTATGCTTTACAAGACATGTGTATTGTTACATTTCATTTCCAGGTCTTTGATTCCATCTTATTGATATATAATATCAAATAAAAAATAATACATTTCTCTATATATAAGATTTTAAAGTAATTAAAATGGTTCTACGTGAATAGAAAAATCCCTCAGCTAACTAAATTATATTTTCTTACTTATTTTATATTTAATTATGTTAAAGGTAATTATACATTACCAAATACACTTAAATAGCAGTTCACCCTTATTTTGTGTAGGCAAGTAATCGCTATAGAATTAAAATGGCTGCAATCTTGTTACACTGACAGAAGCCTGTCTTTTAATAGTGTTAGCGCAGATGCCTGTGAGCATGTGCAGTAGAAAGCTCCATTTATGTGACTGGGAGATGTCTATACTACATACTGTCAAATCTCCAGATCACAGCAGTCTCCCAGCATTCAGAAAAACATGGTGGACAGCAGTGTAAGCAACTTCTTATTGACTCAAGCACCCTTGGTATCTCCACTATTAGATCATAAAGACATGGTGGACAGCAACTTGAGAAGCTTCTTTTTACCTCAGCAGCCCTGGTATCTTGGTATCTTCAGTATTAGATCAGAAATACAGGGTAAACAGCAGTGTGAGATGCCTTTTTACCTTGGCATCTTTGGTATATCTAGTATTAGATCAGAAATACCAGGTTCACAGCAGTGGGAACAGTTACTTCTTACTTTTTCACCCTTGGAATCTCCAGTATTAGATCAGATAGACAGGACAGAAAGCAATGTGAGCTGCCTTTTCTTACCATAGTACCCTTGGGATCCCCAGTATTTGATCAGAAAGGTAGGGTGGAAAAAAGTGTGAGCATCCTCTTCTTACCTCAGGGCACCTGGTGTCTTCAGCATTAGATCAGATACACAGGACAAAGAGTAGTTTTGTGTTCTTTGTGCGAGTTATACTGGCAATACTGTACATGGCTGGTATAAATCACACAGGCAGAGGTCTTTTGCAATGTAAATGTGAATGGTTTCACTGTGACTGACAGCATTAATCAAGAGTTAATGCAGTCAAGTATGGGTATGTGAGTGAACACACTTCTCTTCCTGTGCGTGTAACAGGTGGTATATCATGTCAGTCCTTCCTGATCTGTGATGTAAGCAAGGTCCTTCACCCCTCCTGTTTGGTCCACATGACAGGAGACAAGTCTGTCTGAGAGTGTTGCTGGCAAGGACTCCTAGAAGTCCAGGACCAATTGCAACCCTGAGGATCTGGACTCACAGCAGGTGCTTATACGGAGCGAGTCCAAGGACTTGGTGGGTGATCCCTGTGTTCCACCTCCTGGATGGCAAGACTGCCAGGACCCAGTCTGAATTCTTACTAAGCTGCAAGAGCAGGTAAACCCATAGTGGGATAATTGTGTGCTGACTGAAGTCAGGTGATAACTCAGGCATAACTGATGAAAGGAAGGACTATATGTCTTATACTCTTCATGTGGATTGTTGTTGTGGTTATCAGCTACAGTACCAGAGTAGCGGTTTATGACTTATAATAAACTGATGGACTATCTTATAAAAGAAACTGTGTATGTGTGCTTGAATTGCACAGTAAGCGAGTGTCCCCCAACACACTCAGCAAGCGCTACCTCACATTTGGCAAATTGCATCCGCTTCAGTACGTGTCTTTTTTTTAACAGTGGGACTATGCAGGGACGTCTTGGTAATAGATTAGCTTCACACAGGTGTCTTCTGACTTTCACAGTACTCACAGGTAACTTGAGACTGTCAAACTCAAGAGCAAAGATATGCAGGTGGTAACTGATACTAGTTGTATAAGGTCCCACACCACAGTCCAGGACTCAGACACAATGCAGTCGATGGAGCAGTGCTCAGTGGTGTGAGCCCAGCACAAGAGTGGATGAATATGCTGGAAAAAAGATCCAGCATCACTTGTCTCCAATGTAAACAAACTTTAATCTAGGTAAGTACAATGATTGGCCATTTTTCAGATAAATTCCAAGGCAGTGGGGAAGAATTTGCCTGGTGCAATGGGCAAGGAAGGACAGGCAACAGTATACAGGTCTTTAGAAGTGCAGGGGCATGACACGTTCATTTCCTGTCCTTTGTAGCACATTGCAAGTTGCAAATTCTTCCATACTACCTTGGACTTTATCTGTAAAATGTCTGTTTATTGTACTTACCTGGGTTAAAGTTTGTTTACATTGGAGATAAGTGCCGCTGGATCTTCTTTCCTTCATAACTTAAGACTGTCTTTGATCGTCCTGGAGCAGATCATTGGCAGAGACTTTGCTGTTTTGGTGATTCTTTGATTTTGATTTCAATTTTAAAGCATTTGAGATATTTTAGCTGAACAGCCTATCATTGTCTGCACTTCTTTAAACTTTTTAATGAAAGTACACTGTTCTTCTGAACAATTTCTTGAACAACCCATATTTCTCAGGCTTTTAAGGAGAAATGCATGTGCTTGCTTCACCCTTAAAAATGGCCACCTGATTCACACCTGTTTCTTCACAGAATGATTGACCTCACTAATTGAACTCCACACTGCTATTATTTTGAACACACACCCCCTTTCAGTTAATTATTTAAATACACAGTCTCAAATTCATGCAGATCATGAATGGTAAATTGTTTGACATGTGGTAATATAATTTATACCAAAAACAGTGAATAATCTGGTTATTCATATTAAACTGCTATTATTTTGAACACTATTGTATATGACTAATCCACTTATTAAATATTTTTGTACATTCATTAATAATGATATGTCTATGGGAAAAAAATACTTTTACCAACATAGAAGAAACTACTTGAATATCATGGTCATTGAAAATTTTATAAGTAACTTAATCCATAAACACTAAAAAGTTAACCAAGGACAAGATTTTCATTTTCCTTAAAACAGTAAACATTTTAAGTAATTTAAGACAATTACATAATACTTAGAGAAATAGTTATTATAGTTAAAATAAATGTGCTTCTTGACAGCGAAAAGAAACGTGTCTCCAGTTTTAGTAAACAAAAAATAACAGCAAATCCGGTAACTCACTGGTCTCTAGAACTCCGATATATCCAGTAACTCCCCAATGATGTGTTCTCCGATTGGAGTCCTTAACTTTCCCTTTTTTCTCCATTCTTTCAGACAAAATTCTTCAATCCATAACTATTTTCTACAGAATATAACACACACAACTTTGGCAAATCACTTTTCTAGCACCCTCCACACATTTCCCCACCTCTGCACAAACCACATACTGCTATAACAATCTATAGTACCCTAGACACTACCCACCCCAGTAATTGTGTCTTATGCCTCAGTATTGAAAATATTGTGTTTCTACATGGTAATCATGCCCCTGTTTTGCTGTCACACAGTAATAGTTCCCGAATTGTGGCAACATATATTAAAGTGCTCTCATTGTGCCTCTTTATGGTAATAATCCCCATATCATGCCTCCAAAGGTTAAATAGTGCCTCTATCTTTGCTTCCATATAGTAATAGTGCAAACTCTGTACCTTCTTACAGAATTTTTGTCCCCTTCTCTGCATCCTTATGAGTGCCCCTTGTGTGCCTCCACATAGCAATTGTATCCTAATCTGTGCCACTATATTCCGTAGTAATAATGAGACCTGGCAATAAAAAAAAATAATAAAACCCTGAAATTCCATTAGCCATGTTCCTATAATGAGTGGTCTATTCTTCCTCTGTAATGAATTCAGCTGCCCAATGTGGGCCAAATGATGAAATAATGCCATCAAAACAACTATATGACCCCTCATGGCCAGTCTCCTTTAAATCACAGACATGAAATAGAGGAGTGAGCGGCTGAACATGCAACCGATGGCTCCTTGCTCTGCCACAGTTTTTACAGGTATCCATGTTTTAGGGCACAGATATTATTATCACTAAAGAGGAGTGTAATACCGACCTCCTCTGCCATCTGCCATTTCTCTATATGTACAGTATGTACAGTATGTATGTGTGCATATATATAATATATACACCTGATTTTGTCTATAGGGTCAGTCTAGGGTGTGTGGCACTGACTCACAGAAGGACATTAGGGTGCCACACTACAGTGTAAAATACATGGGGTTTCTGCACATTTACTGTGTATGAACAATAGCTGTCATGCACATTTATGGTAGTCTGTATTAGAAAGAACAAGTGATCTCCATACACAGCACACTCCACTATATCAAGCCAATATAATAATAATATAATAATTCCACATACAAGGGAAAAATACCACCACTCCATGACCAGACTTTATATTGCCACCACATTCAGTAACTGAATAATACCATATCCAAGGGATTAATATTGACAAACCAGGACCAAACAACATATTTCCACCACATAGTGACAAAACAATACACATATAAGCGACAAGTACTGCCACACCATGAACAGACCACATATTATCACAATAGTGACCGAATACCTCTTTGTTATGGAGTTGTTCACTTTTCCTGTCTTTTCCTTTAGTCCAGATGCATATGACAGCTTTTTCCAGCCACAACTCGTCTACAAAGATTACAACAAAGATACATTTGACTCCTTCTGTCTCCATTTGTTCTGTCTCCATTTGTTCAGAATTTGCACAAACTCTGCATCCTGCTGACATTTCAATACCAAGCTGCTGCTGCTTCATGTGTTCATATAACTGCATCTGCTGTGTTGTACAATAACAGAACTTCTTTTACTGCCCCACATAATAATGCGACTACTGTGCCCCTTGCATGGTAATAATGCCTCCTTTGTACCCTATAGATGGTAAAATTGCCCATAGAAAATATTAATGCTCTGTGAAAGTGCCCTAGAAAATGTTCTCCTATCCTAGTGTTTTCGATATCTTTCCTCCATACTGGTCACATCTTGGTATATCTCTCCCCTATCCTGCTATATATGTTCCCCATCCTAGTATATATGTCCATTATCCTGAGTACAACTTGAGGATGTTTAGTTTGTGAGCCCCAATGGGGACAGTGTTGCAAATGTATGTAAAGAGCTATGGAATTAATCGCATTATATAAATGAATAGATATTATTATACGTACACCCTCTTGGTATATCTGTCCTCCATTCTGCTTAATAAGTTCCCAAACCTGGGCCCATCATGGTATATAAGTCACTCAGCATGGTATACATGTCTCCATCCTGGGCTTATCCTGGTATATTTTTCATCCACCCTGGTATATATATTCCCAATACTGGTATATATGATCCCCTTTCTGCATTAAAAAGAAAAATATATTTACCTATTTCAGGAACCTGATGGGTCCAGCGAGTAGGTATCAATGCACACACAAAACAAGAGTTCCAGCACTGTGCAATGATGTCACGATTGTGAGACTCTGATATCCTGCGTGTGTGCTATCATACTGCTGTTTTGTAGACCACTGCAGTCTATAGAACAGAGAGCAACAGTGAAGGCAGATCTGGTCTCTCTGTTCTACCACAGAGATTAAGTATGTCTATGCTCTGCATTTAGGGTACGTTCACATTCTGTGTGTTTGCAGAGTTTTGCTGCATATTTCTTCTTTTTACTGCGTTTACGCGACGCTTTTTTGCGTGTGCTTAAATGCAGTGAAACACAATCATGGAAATGCAGTCCAGCAAAACCTATGGGTTTTGCTGAATTGCATTCACATATTGCGCTTTTGTGTTTTTGTTTACGCACGTGCTTTCACTGCAAAAGTGCGTGCATAAAAAGAATAGACATGTCAATTCTTTATGCACTTGCCTCTGCGCTTTTCGCATAGCTCACATGATACAATGGGCTTGGGAAAAGCGCAGAGAAAAAAGCGCACAAAAGCGCACTATGTGTATGCAGTTGCACTTTTTGCCGCATAACCGCGTAAAAAAGCGCAACTGCAGAAAAAAGCGCAAAAAATGTGCAGAGTGTGAACGAAGCCTTAAACTGTAGAGTGTGTTGGAGAAAAGAGCACAAAAACTACCGGGCTTTGAATAGGGCAATTAGCCTAAAAATGGCAACTTGTCAAATGGTCCAAGAAAAAGGTAATAGATGAAGAGAGACGGCATCCCAAACCAGTTGAGAAAAGCTTAAAACTTCTTTATTCTGCTATAGACACAATGTTTTGATCTGTTGTATGTTTTTTTCAAGCAGAAATAGATCAAAACATTATATCTATATCATATCTATGCCAGAATAAAAAAGCTTTTTGCAGGCAGACTCCCTTATGTGGAGCAAGCCCAGGTGCAGGCAGATGAAATCACCTCTACCTACAACACGTGGGAGGTGACTTGCCATTGGGCTTGCATAGGACGCTATTCACACTGATACACATGATGCGGAGTGTCTGATAGCTACCATTGGCCCTGCCACCTGACCAATGGGCCGCCCAGCATGATACATCCGCACCACTGGATGAACAGCGCCCACTGCTAAGTGCAGTGTTGGTTTTGTATATGGCTACTGATGGTAAGTTTTTGCACTTTTTGATCATTACCATCTTGACTAAGATCAAACAATCTATACACAAGATCTCTATTTTTCTCTATCTCCCCCTTTAGAAATCCACTCTATTGATATGGTCAGCCTATGGCACACCTGCGCAATAATCATGCTGTCTAATCAGCATCTTGAATGCCTTACGAGGTGGATGCATTATCATGGCAAAGGAGATTTGCTCACTAACAAAGATTTAAACAATTTGTGCACAATATCTGGGAGAAAAAATGCCTTTTGTGTATATAGAAAAAGTCATAAATCTTTGAGTTCAGGTCATGAAAGATGAGAGCACAAACAAAAGTTTTGCGTTTATATTTTTGTTCAGTATAGAATATTAAGTAACCCATAACATGAAAGTAAGGTTAACAATATAACTTTCATCTACATTCAGTATTTTGTCTGCCCTTCATGATTTTATGGACAGTGTCAAGTCCTCTATACATGGAATGAACATATTGACTACATATCGCAGCATCTATATTTGTCCATTCTTCAAGAATGTCCTCTTTTAGAGCCCGGACACTGGATGAAGAAAGATGACAACTTGTCTTTTCAGAATTCCTCGTAGGTGTTAGATTGGGTTGACATCAGAAGACATACTTGGCCACTGAATCACTTTCACCCTGTTCTTCTTCAGTAATGCAGAAGATGTATATTTTGTATTATTATCATGTTGGAAAAATACACATCTACCAAGAGCACGGAGTGATGGTAGCATCTTTTCTTTCAATATAGAGCAGCACATCTGGGAATTCATGATACCGTGAAAATCATACTTTTTAAAGGGGGTGTAGTAATTTATGCTGACCACTTTAGGTCCTTTTTACATATCATCAATTTGTCTTTAGAGTGTAATAATTTGAGGAGACAACATACCATACAGCAATTATATGCATATGCTGTTTTTTGTTGAGTTTAACACAGACCAACCAACATGGCTAAATGACCACAGATCAGTAAACCTTTTCTAATCGGCAGTGGCTCAATTGCCTATAATATAGGTGTATATCAAAGTAAACGATGTACACTGAGCAATCTGTAGTATATCATGATGTTCAAAAGTAAGGAGAAAATGAAGTAGTCTTTTTAGGAGCGCTAGGGCAATGGGAGAAACAATTAGTACACTCACAGGAGTGTGGTTAAACAGACCTTTATTTGCCCTTCACTAGCCCACAACGTTTTTCGACAGAGTACTGTTTTCCTCAGGTGGAGCCTGACTCCATCGCGCTTGAGAACCTGCGGTGATGTCGCCGGAATCCGTTGTCATGTGATATCAAACCGGAAGTGACGCGGGAGAAGATACCGCCGGCCGGGAGGAAAAGCTCCTTACCGGAGCAGGTCCCACATCTCATGAGGCTTTCTCTGGGGTTGTGCAGAGGTGCAAAACCCCAATAGGTGAGTGGCCTCAGCTCCCCCATAATATCAATATAATTGCCATTAGGATCTTCACATGCACCCCTTTTTTCTTCTTCCCTACATGAAGTTTACACAGGCTGCCAAGGTTCCGGGCAGGGTGAGTCCTGTTTACACAGGATATTGAACCACTGAAAATAATTATCTTTTGTGATGCACAAAAGATTATTTCACCGAATGAAAGAGAATTTTGCTTGTTTCTTGAGTAATTTTCAGCCTGTTTCTACTGAAAGATAATGGGGAAATGAAAGTTCTTAAACATTTCCAAACCGATACGAAGGCTCTGCTTCCTGTATACAGTGTCACTTCTCCTGCAGAGATGCAAATGTTCTCCGCAGGCCCATGATCAGGGTTCTGGGCACAGCAGATTTTTGCTGTTTTCTCCTGCCGAAAAAACACGCATCTCTACAAGACTAAATTGACATGCTGTGGCTTGTAAAGTTGTGCCGAATGTCCGTTTATGCTGCAGAGAAAAGAAGCACAGTGGCCATGAGATTTCTATAAATCCATCACTGTGCTGGTAATGTACAACGCCACATGTTGGATGCAGCAAAAACAGTCTGCATCCAAAACCCTGCTGATCATGGGAACGCGCCCTTAACATTCGGGTGGTCCCACTGTGACTCTGCAGTGATGTGATACACATGTATCATGAAAAAAAGGAGCACAAATTACTTGAATATCTCAAAAAGAATTTTCTTTTACAGGTTTTAATAATCAGCATATGTGAAAAATAAAATGTTCTTGGTCAGGAAATGGGGTAAATGTCCTATCTTGAACAGTTTAAAGCCCACGTTACACTAAGTGAGATCGCCAGCGAGATCGCTGCTAAGTCACAAGTTTGGTGATGCAACAGCGACCTCACCAGCGATCTCGCTATGTTTGACACTTAGCAGCGACCAGGCCCCTGCTGTGAGATCGCTGGTTGTGTCAGAGTCGCCTGGACCACTTTTTGATTGTTGGGGTCATGCTGGGCAGCATGCATCGGTGTGTTTGACAGGGACAATGACCAATGACCTCAATAATACAGGTCTGAGAAACAGGGTCCCAACGACCTCAGTATCATTCCGGATCATTGCTGCGTCGCTGGTGAGATCTCTGTTTGACATCTCACCAGCAATCTCAACAGCGACGCACCAGCGATCCCTACCAGGTCAAATCACTGTCAGGATCACTGGTGCGTCGCCAAGTGTGACGGTACCCTAAGAACACTCATTAACAATTATCTTTCAATGTAAATGCAGTTTAATAATAAACCAATGTGGCTCCATGTACAGAAGTTAAAGAGAAGTGAAATGTATATAGTTATTTTTAGTAATTAGCTTTGAAGAAATTAGCAGTGATGTATTTTAATTAACAACTTGATACATAAACCTGCAAATTAAACACTAACAAAATATTTCACACTCTATTTTTACCTTATAGGCTAAGTTTTGCAAAGAAAGTAGATGTGTATTATTAATATTATTTGTATATCTTTATATTTACAACACTCTTGTTCATGTATCACATACAGTATTTTATTCTTGCAGAAAGTTTTCCACTTTTCATTTTCTCTGTTTACATTTCCACAAATATCTTTTTTTACACAGTAATTACACCTGTCTACATTTGGAAAAAAAAAATTCTGCTGTCCTAAGTGCATTTGTTGATTTTATCCAAATGAAAGGTGCTGATTTGAGATATGAAGTAAAAAATATATAATACGTTAATATTTTTCAGAAATGATAAATGTTTGAATAAAGTTAAAGTAAAATATCAGTGGTAGTAGGATATTACTATTATATATTACGTAGTACATCTGATTCATGCAAAAAAATGAGTCTATCATCTAACCAAAAGAGCAATAGTTTATTGTAAATTTTGATTGTTAAGGAGAAATGTTCTCTTTTTGGATGCTCTGCCGCAATGTAATAGCCACACTGCCATGGGAGTAAATACCAAGTCCAAGTTATGCTGGGGTCACACTTGTGGCAGATTTTTGAAATCCTGATCCGGTTTTGAGCTGTTAAAAGGCTCAAAACCGAGGGAGTGGCTTGGACATGGAGCTGTAAGGACGTGTGCCCTGTGAGCTCTGATCTCTGAAGCCCCTACAGCACATAATTTGCCACCATCTGCTCTACTCACCCTCCGGATGATGAAAGGAAAGTCTGCCCTGCGCTCCCAGACATCCAGGGAGCTGGCTGCGGGCTCTGCTGGCTCAGGAATCACAAGGTTCCTGACAGCCTCTGAAAATGCGGGAAAGAGAGCACAGCACCCTGTAATGGCAGCAGGCAAAGATGGCGTCTCTTCCACATCACAGCCTCAGGGTAAGAGATCATCACTGAACACCCTGGGCCCTCAGAGAAGCAGCACTGCCTCAGTGACAGCAGCAGGAGGTCGGCAGACAGCCCCAGGAGCTGGAGGATCTTCCAGGAGGCAGACACAAGGAAGCAGTGCAGGAGGAACAGGAGAGGTTTGTGACAAGGCCCATCCCCCCACGCCTGGGAGCCCTTCACTGCAGGCAGACATGCTGAGTGGCCTTAACCCCCTCACACCTGGAAGCATTTCATCACAGGCTGGAACACTGGGGGGCCCTTCTCCTCCTACACTTCACCCCTATCAGACATATGACCCTGATCTGTGCACATCATCAGCAGCAGGGGCTTGTG
This sequence comes from Allobates femoralis, assembly GCA_033576535.1. Classification (NCBI taxonomy): domain Eukaryota; kingdom Metazoa; phylum Chordata; class Amphibia; order Anura; family Aromobatidae; genus Allobates; species Allobates femoralis. Next base: position 475,449,139 of record JARQOC010000001.1, on the reverse strand, counting down.
AGGGGAGAGCTTCAGCTAACACTCAGTCCCAGGGCACTACACCCCCCATCAGTGTGGCTGCTGGACTTTGCTTACAGGCTCACACTGGTCACACTATTGACCCTATGCTCATGCCTATCACTGCCATTGATCTGAAAGCCCACCTAAGTGCCTTCCCTACCAAGGCTGACATGGAGTGTTACATACAAAGATTGGAGGCAGTGTGCAGGGGTGAGGTGGGGGCTCTCAAGGAAGAGGTGTCTCAGCTTAACACTACAGTCACTGCACTAGAGGCCAAGGTAGAGAAGCTCTCCTCACAATTAAACACCCAGCAGCAGCTTCTGGACCTACACTCAGAGACTTTCAATGTGGTCCTTGATCTGCTGGAGGACTCTGAGAACAGAAACAGGAGGAATAATATCAGGCTCCGTGGGATCCCTGAGTCCGTGGCCCCACGTGACCTCTCCTCTGCCCTCCATGGCATCTTCAACTCCCTTTTAGGGAAGTCACCCACCCAACACATCGAAATTGATAGAGCCCACCGATCGTTAGGACCAAGAAACCCTGATACGGATAAGCCGAGGGACGTCATCTGTAGAATTCACTATTTCCAAGTCAAAGATGACATCATGCGTAAGGCGAGAGACCATGATGCTATTGATTTTAATGGATCTGACATTCTTCTCCTGTCTGATCTCTCACACTTCACCCTGGCTAAACGGAGGGCTCTACGCCCCCTCTTGGAAGTGCTGCGGCAAAATAAGATCCCTACAATTGGGGCTATCCTTTCCAACTACAGGTCCGAACTGATAAAGGAATGACCGTTTTGAGATCCCCATCGGATTTGCAGAACTTTACCACCGCACTGGGCTTGCCCCTGGTCACACTGGGTGATTGGCCTCGCCTTACTGCGTCTGATTTATGGGGTCTGCGTCGGAGTGGAGGACCCCCTGCTGGATCTTTGGGAAAGAGGAGAAGGGGCTCCTGACGTAGACATGGCTCTGTTAACTTAGCTGATGACACTTGAGGGTCGCGTGTAGCTTTTTTGACCACTTCTTTTTGTTTCTGTCATTTATAATACCCCTTCTGATCACCGAGTTCCCATGTGTGGTCAGGTTGTGATTTTGCTTGAGTTTGACTATTACGAGTAAATTGGACCCATGTGTTCGGAGGTGACGATGCCTATTTTTGACGCCATCCAGGGCTCCTGTGTGGAGTCGCTTGGGGGGCCTGTTTTGCACTGGTTTTTTTTTTTTTGACTGTTCATATATTTTCATATATTTTCATAAGCTTTTTGTACATTGTGCTATGCTACTATATTAGTGATACTTTATAATAACTAACACTGCTCCTGCATCTAATTCTGACATATGTCAGTACCCTTTCTTGGGTTTTACATACTGTGCCCATTTACAGGTATATGCGTAGCCCATGAGCTGGTTGGTTGTGTTCCACAAATGTGTTAGCCTTGCCGGGGTTGAGGGCCTACTGAGTGGAGCAATATTGCCTGCTGTAGGGGCTTGGCTGGTTGCTCTTTGTTCAATCACCTTCCCCACTAGGGTGTGTCTTTGACACTACTTTTCAGAGTTTTCTCTGATATTTCACTGCACCTAGAGGCCTAGTGGCCTCTTGGGGTGTTTAGCCGGAACCCTGTCTTCCGGCTGAACTGACTCTTTTTCTTTTTCTCCTTTTCTTGGAGCTACATTCCTCTTTACCTCTCTGGTTTTTTTCTTTTCCCCTTTTCTGTTTTTTTTCCCTCCTTTCTCCCTTTTCCTCGCTTGTTTATACCTCCCCGCACTTCCCACTTTTCCCTGTCCCTTGGTGACCCGGTAGTACTCTACGCCAGATCCTAAGACTCTCATGGCAACCCTACAACTTTGCTCACTTAATGTCAGAGGATTTAATGTCCCTGAGAAACGCTCGAAAGTACTATATAGCATGCACAAAAAACGGGTCGATATCCTCATGTTGCAAGAGACACATTTTCGATCAGACAGAATCCCTAAGCTTAACCATAGATACTACACACAGTGGTTTCATGGTAGCAATTCTGACTCTAAATCTAAAGGAGTCAGCATTGCACTGCACAAGTCTTTGCAGGCACAGGTGGTCGCCTCTAAATCGGATCCGAATGGTCGATATGTGTTCTTAAAACTGAAAATTGTTCATGATACATTTACCATAGCTAACATTTATCTGCCCAACCAGGATCAGGTCCGAGCATGCAGAAAATACCTACGGGACCTCTCAGCCTTTGCGGAAGGCTATGTGATTATGGGAGGGGACTTCAACATGGTGTTGGACCGCACTGTTGACTCTTCCTCGGGCAGGTCGGCGGTGTCCCCCTCACAGCTGGAGAGCCTGCGTCGGGCCTTGAGGGACTCGAGGTTAATTGATGTCTGGAGACTACTGCACCCCACTGCTCGCAATTACACCTTTTACTCCACGGTACATGATTCTTATAGCAGATTAGACTATTTCCTGATTAGCCATGGGCTTTTGTCCCTTAACCCAAAGTCTGATATTGATACGATGCTATGGTCAGACCATGCTCCGGTCTTGCTTTCCCTTCGGCTGCTGAGCCTCTCTCCTAGAGAATGGACTTGGTCTTTAAACCCTGGACTTCTCGAAGATATGACCTGTCAGGCGGCCGTTCGGACAGCAATCACGGACTTCCTAGATTTTCACAAGAATGATCTCACAGCTCTCCCGTACCAATGGGAGGCCTTGAAGGGGGTTATACGAGGAGTATTTATCCAACAGGGGGCCCGACTGAAAAAAGAAAGAATGACTAATATTATGGGATTGTTGACCCGTGTCCAAACCCTAGAGTCGGAACATAAACAAACAAGAGATATCAAAGTACTTGCTGACCTCTTACGGACACGTAGTGAGTTGAGCGCACTGTTGGATACGACGTTAGCAAGGCAGCGGGACCGCTTCCATAAGTACCTATATAAGTACTCTGATAAACCCGGTAAAGCTCTGGCGAGGTTCTTGCACCCTCGCGCTCCCACCACTTACATCCCTACCATGAGGTCTGCTACGGGTGATTTAGTCCATCTTCCTGCAGAGATTGTGGATTCATTCAGAGCATATTATGACTCTCTCTACAACCTGAGGGGTCCGTTGTCTGATATGTCCCCTACCGAGTTTCAGTCTCGAGTGGATGATTACATTCGTGACACGGAGCTCCCGCCTATGACAGAGATAGAATCTGAGGCCTTGGAGGACTCCCTCTCGGAACAGGAGATATTGGATACGATAAGATCCTTGGCTAATGGTAAAAGTCCGGGTCCAGATGGATTCTCTGCCGCCTTCTACAAATTATATGCGACTTCCCTGGCCCCCTTTATGACCAAACTATTTAACTCCATTTCGGCCACCTGCCCCTTTGCCCCCCAAACACTGATGGCTACAATTACTGTGATCCCTAAACCGGGCAAGGACCCCCTGTTATGCGCAAGCTATAGACCTATTTCCCTCATCAATGTGGATGTGAAGGTGTTCGCAAAGGTGTTGGCCAATAGACTGAGCCCTATTCTTCCTGGGTCCATCCACAACGATCAGGTGGGTTTTGTGCAACATAGGGAGGCCAATGATAATACAGTAAAGACTCTGCTTCTGACTTCGTACATGCGCACGGGAAAGATACCAGCCTGTTTATTATCTATTGACGCTGAAAAGGCATTTGACCGCCTAGGCTGGACCTTCCTACGTGCATCTTTGAAGCAGTTGGGGGTGGGACCTACCATGTTGGAGAGAATCTTTGCTCTATATCATAGACCCACGGCCCGTCTTAGGGTCAATGGCACTTTATCCTCACCCATTGACATAAGAAATGGGACTCGTCAGGGCTGCCCCCTCTCCCCCTTGCTATATATCCTTGCTATGGAACATCTAGCAGTGGCTTTGCGGAAGGTACCAGATGTCAGGGGTCTGCGGATTGGTCAGCATGAGTTTAAGTTGTCCCTATACGCTGATGATTTATTGTTATATATTTCCAACCCGGCTGTGGCTTTCCCTGTACTCCTCAGAGAGTTCCGTAAGTTTAGTGAGGTCTCCAATTTTAAGGTCAATTTGTCCAAAACGGAGGCGCTCAACATCTCCCTGCCTGATGACCTGATCTCTCAACTCAAATCGTCCTTCTCCTTTAGGTGGCAGACCACTGCATTAAAATATTTAGGAATCTTGATACCGGCTGACCTTAACGCAACATATGCTCTGAACTATGTCCCTCTCCTGCAGAAAACCATATCAGACCTTAAACGGTATGACAGACCTCAGCTATCTTGGTTCGGGCGGGTGGGAGTGATCAAAATGGATATTTTACCCCGATTCCTCTATCTCTTTCAGACAGCTCCTGTGCAGGTTCCGGATTGTTTTTTCAGGCGTCTGCAATCGGCCATTAACAGCTTTATTTGGGGAGCAAGGAAACCATGGACGCGGTTTTCAGTCCTAGTGAGACCTAAAGTTAAAGGGGGGGTAGGCCTTCCTGATTTTAAACGTTATTATCAGGCAGTCTTGCTCTCTAGGATTGTCGACTGGAGGTTCAGTGATGCCCATAAACAGTGGGTGCTCCTGGAGAAACTTCTATCACCCTCCTCCTTGTACTGGCTGCCTTGGCTGGGGGGGACTGGACGCCCACCTGTGACGGGCTTCCCTCCCCTCACACAAACTGTTTTGAGGTTCTGGGATAGATCATACACGAAATTACGTTTGACTTCCCGATTGAGCAGACTGAGTCCCCTTTTTGACAATCCAGCCTTCCCCCCTGCAATGAATAGATCTAGGTATCTGTGCTGGTCACAACTAGATGGAGTGGGGCTGGGACAAGTGAGGGATAGGCTTGCGGGGCTCTCCGGCGTGGGGGGGTTGCGAGGTCCTGACGATGCGGCTCCTTTGTCCTGGTTGGAGTTTATGCAGTTGCGAAGTTCTCTCTCCAATATTTCAGTAGGGGCGCTAACTCCGTTTGAATCCCTGATGCTCCCCACCGAGGGTCCCTCCCATGTGGTATCGGTGCTCTATAGCCTGATCCTGAACTCGCTCCACACTGGCACGCTTGGATTTATGGAGGCTTGGGAGAGAGATCTGGGGATCACCTTTTCTGAGGCAGACAGCTTAAAAATTTTTACTCTTGTGCACAAGATGACAATGTCTAGTCAAGCGCAAGAGAGAAATTATAAACTGCTGACGCGTTGGTACAGATGCCCTACCCTGCTCCACAGGATTAATCCGGAAGTCTCAGACACTTGCTGGAGATGCGGTTCTGCTGTGGGCTCTATGCTTCATGTCTGGTGGTCCTGCGATCTCCTGCAACCCTTCTGGGCCTCGGTTTTCGATGCCTTCCATCTAATGACTGGGGTCCGCCATGAACCCTCTCCACAATTAGCTCTGTTATCTCTGATACCCGGCTCGATAACCTCCATCAAAAAGGGGATTCTGAGGTTCTGCCTAATAGCTGCCAGGGCAGTTATTCCCCGACACTGGAGGTCCACTGAGGTCCCCTCTACAGTGGAATGGATATCTGAAATGGATAGGTTGCACCGTATGGAATCGCTTGCAACGGGAGATAGTGACGCCGGGTATGAACAGGGGCGCACTTGGTTCCTCTGGCAATCCTTTAAGGAGGGCCAGGGGTTCTTGACTTGGTTGCGCACCTACTCGTAATTTCCAACACCTGGGCGTCTAGACTGCTGGGTCTTTCCCATTCCCCCCCCTCTTACCCCTCCTACCCCTTTCTAATTTTTCTTTTTTTTTCTTCTCCCTTCTTATGTCTCCGTGTATACATTTCTCATTGACTGTGTATGTTTTCTAAGTTTTGATCCAGACGTGATTTTCAGGTAATGAAACATGCATTCTCTTGTTGGAGGTTTTACTGGTGTCCCTTTGTACCTGATTTCTTACAGCTGTAATATGCCACTGTACTAGGATCTGGATTCTGTATTGGTTATTTCTATTGTTATGCTTGTTTGAAACTTTAATAAATATATTTACAGAAAAAAAAAAAAGGCTCAAAACCGAATCAGGAACTGCTGCCCACAGGAGCCCATTATGGTATCGGATTGCACTACATGCAATCCAGTTACCGGCTCTGGATCTGCAACCTGCGCGAAAAATCATTCAGGCTGCAGTTTTCGGAGCGGTTCTGTGACCCGCAATGCGGTAACCGCATTGTTCAGGATGTGTAATCCTGAGCAATGCGGTTACTGTATACTTTGTTCATCCCTACTGCTGCCGCAGGGATGAACAAAGTGTTAACTGTTTAATAAAACATTAAATATTAATATTAGTTGTGGGCAACATGTCTCTAGGGGGTGCCCACCCCCCCTAGAGACATGCTGCCCACTCCTGTGGGCATGTCAGGGGCTAATAACCCATTTACAGTAAGCCGGCTATTGTCAGCTTTGTACTAATTTATGAATGAAGCCGCGCTCCCCTGACAGTTGCGCAGATACTGTACATAATGTACGTATAGTATCTGCCGCTGTCTGAGGACTTGGTATTTACTCACACAGCAATGCAGCTATCTAATTGTGGTAGAGCATCAGTACTTGGGCAGCCATTGAACATGCTCAGTGTCAGTGGAGAAGGAAACCGATCACACACCACAAGGTCACCGAATCAAATCCAGAGGCATGATAGTACCCTCCCTTCAACGAGGAACAAGGCTAGTGGGTAATGCATGGACAGGTCCAAGGGCCAGTTACCAGGTGAAAGATGAAGTAACGGAACAGGAAAACAAGTTTTTTTTTAAATTCTTTATTTTTAGAATTTTTCAAAAAACAAAACAGTACAAACAAGCTCGGCATAGCTATTACATAGAGGAGAACTTGCATCTCCAGGTGATGGAGTCCAATACAAAGTTCGAAGTAAGTTACTGAGAACAAACCAATATAAACAACTACTAGAGTAGCATTCAAATTACAATCAGAACCAGTGAAATAAAGGACGAATCGATTAAATTAAGTAATAAAAGATATGGGAAAGATCAATATTAGATGTGAGCATTGTATATCCATAATATAATAATAATAATAATAATTATTATTATTATTATTATATTTATTATTCTTGTATTATTATAAAAATAGTATTATTATTACTATTATTATTATTATTATTATTATATCCATAATAAGGAAGAGTCTACAGGGCTATTCCCCCCAGAGGTGGTGGGGAACTCGAACACTGCAGCATCAGTGGAACATCACAGGATAGCCGGAAAATGGAACCTGATCCATTGAGAAAATAAAGAGAAAACCACAAACAGCTAATCCTTCCTGTGTTTTTCCAACCACAGATTCCATATTTTAAGGAAACAATAATGTGTATAAGTCTTCCAGCTAGATAATTCTTCCAGTCTTTAGAGGTCTTTAGTCTTGTCCAACAACTCTACTGTTGTTGGAGGGGGTGTCTGTTTCCATTTCGTGGAAGTCATGTGTTTAGCCATTCCTATCATCAACGCGGCTAGCCCATATTTCTTGGTTTTAAAGTTTTCAGATGGAAGTGATAATAAAACCTCTGTAGCTGTGAGGTCTTTTATAATCAGGCACATGTCTCTTGAAAACGAGTTGTTTTTTTTAAAAAAAAGAAAGGCTTGCACTTGCAAAAAATAAAATTACATAATCCTCTTCATATAAAAATTGGAAAACTTTATTAGTGCATATTAAAGGAGATTAAAATTGCATTTTTACTTGTTTTGAGCAAAAAATGCTCTTAGGGTATGGACACACATCCACTTTTAAAAATGCTCCGACTCTCGGATCTGAGAGTCGGACGAGTGTCATCTGACTATTGGTCAGTGTGGCTTGCGAGTGCTGTCCTATGCAATCTGTTTTTTTCCTCAGCAGCTAGTTACTGTATAATCATTTACAGGAACATTATGTACAGTTGTCTGAGCTACAGAATGGTAATGTAGCAATTAATACTAGCATCAGACTCGGATGGTGCGAGTGTGGTCTGAATGCAATCTGTGTTTTTTCTCGGACCCATAGACATGCATTGGCGAGTCTCGTCCGTGACTCACATAGAATCGCAACATGTTGTGATTGACTCGCAATCCGAGAATCGGATGCGGAAAAAGTGTATGAGACTCGGAAATGTGCTCTTGGACATTAGTTAACATTGGTCCGAGAGCAATGCGATTTTTCTGCACAGTAAACTCGGACGAGTTTCACTGATGTGTGTCCGAGCCCTTACTCATAGAATGGATATGTGTGAAGGGAACAACTCTATATATACATACATGACTACAAGTCACTGGAACAGCTGACTACACCCATTATTAATGGTATAACACAATTATGCACATGCAAGAAATCTGTATTCTGAATGAAATGAAAGGAAAAAAAGGGATTGCTCATTTTAAAAAAGCAATATCCATATTATAGGGTTTTATGAGTGTGAACGGATATATAAGGCCATTTATGTTAAGCATATAATGGACAAATGCTCCTTATATTTTTACCTGAATTGCTCTGGTCCCCGACTCTGTTCCATACTCTCAGGGCTTGCGCCTGTATCGCAGGCCTTCCAAGAGTGTGCTTAGGATGTGCGTCTGACACAACCTCTTTTCTAAGGGGGCCCACATGCCCTACTCGGCAGTGCTTCTCAGTCAATGAAAGAAGCACAAAGTATTTAAGGCACCTTCCCTCTATGGGAGGTCCCTGAGGAACATGCTCTATGCCTAGATACACACTGCTAGTTGTCAGGTTCCCATTATCCTTGATTTATTCTAAATCCCGTGCTTTATCTAATCAGTGTCTCTTTCCTACCGCTGTAACCACAAGCACTAACAAAAAGGAATTTACCCAAGTACATTGTTCCAATAAAAACAAGATTTTTTTAAATCACAATAAAAATGAATTGATAATGAAGGATGCTGAATCTTATACGAGGACATCCAGTGATTTATCAACAAGACCCTACAGGTACTATACAATTTTTTTTACTTCTCCAACATTTAATATGCAAAAATTAGTGTCTAGATATCACAAGACCATATATAATAAGTAATCAGTATATCCTTAAAGTTTATTCTATCATACCTACTTTGAATCAGAAAAATGTCCAAGCTCAGAATATATCCACTAATATTTGGTAGCTGATAACAGAACAGACGAAGCCTAGAATAACCACATTACGTAATGGTTGCTAGTAACGCACTTAAAAATATATGTGTAATAATAAGCTATAGCATAAACACACCTGAAAATATATGTGTGATAATAAGCTTATGGTATTTTATAGGATCATACATTTAGGATGGTAAAAACTAATTACGGTAATATAAAAGGATCCAGCATCCTAAATGTGAATAGCATACTAAATAGATTGCAAAGGATTAAGCTTAAAATATATTGCTGTGTCTTCTGCAAAGTGTCACTATGTATCCGATGTCCTCGCTGCCCCAATGCACGTTTCAAAAATTTTCATCAGGAGGCACCCAAGCCATGTCCAAATAAATCGAAGAGAATCTGGCAAAGGGATTTATTCAGATATCCTCCACTCTGGCTGAAGTCAGGTTCTTCTTTGTAAATAAAAACTATGGTTCCCTTTAGCCATGTATAGATTATAGAGGCCTAAATCAAATCATGGTGAAGAATAAGTACCAACTGCCGCTTACACCAAACTTGATTGTCCGTCTCTGAGGCTCCAAAATCTTTTCCAAGCTCGACCTCCAAGTTGCTTACAATCATGTCTGCAATGCTTGACTGTCGATTTGAAAACTGCCTTTAACACCTGTGATGGCCACTATGAGTATCAGATAATGCCATTCAGGCCTAGCAATGCCCCAGCAGTCTTCCAGGAATTTGTGAACAACATTTTTTGGAACCTTGTCTTCTCGTGTCGTCGTTTACCTTAATGACATTATGGTGTTTTCTCCCGATCTGCCTACACATAGGAGAAATGTCAGTAGAGGCTGAGGGAGAATCGCCTTTACGCCCAATTTGAGAAGTGCCTTTTCCAATTAACTTCCCTTCCTTTCCTGGGCTACATTATCTTTGACACTGGTTTGAAAATGGATCCAGAGACGGTGTCGGCAATCCTGCAGTGGCCTCGTCCAGAAGGAGTGAAGGCGATTCAGCAGTTCCTGGGCTTCGCCAACTACTACCGCCAATTCATTTCACCCTTCTCTTCCCAGGTCCTTCCTATCACAGCCCTTAACCCGCAAAGTAGTGAAGCCTAAGTTGTGAACTCCAGAAGTGGAAAGTGCTTTTGTTGTCCCCAAGAAGGCTTTTTCCATAGGCCGGAGATCAACAAGCAGTTCTTCTTGGAAGCGGATGCTTCATCCTCTGGGACTGGGTGCGGTCAGAAGCCTGCTACCGGTCTGCTACCTGGGGCTACTTTTTCATGTCCTTTTCTGCATATGAATGCAACTACTTGATTGTCAACTGAGAATTGTTGGTAATCAAGATGGCCCTGGAGATGGCTCTGGAATAGTGACGTTACCTCCTAGAAGGTGCAGTGCATCCCATTTTCATCTACACTGACCACAAAAACCTGATATAATTACAGTCAGCCCAAACTGTACTGAATTTGCATCAAGCCCAATGGTCTCTCATTTTTCACTCGATTCGACTACATTCTTCATTTCAGGTCGCCCGAAAAGAATGTCAAGGTGAATGCACTCTTCAGATACTTTCAGTCAGTCAACCAGGAGGAAACACCTCAGCATATCATTGAGCCTTCCAAAATGGTCACTGTAGCGCTGGTCAAGTTGTTACTGATGCCACATGGTAAGACTTTTGTTGCAGAGACAGACAGGAAGCAAGTATTGTGGTGGGGTCATACTTCTAAGCTGACTGAAGATGCCAGACAAAAAAGTAGACAACTCTCCCTATTTCTCGGCATTACTGGTAGCCAACCCTGCACAAAGATGTGGTGGACTTCATTCAGTTTGTCCTTTATGTGACCACAACAAAACCCCTAAGAAGCTTCCTGATGGGCATTCTCTTTTCCTGTTTATGCTGTCTGCTCCTTGGCAACACATCTCGATGGGCTACTCCTCCACTGACAGAGGTGTCCAATTTACATCCTAATTCTGGAAAGCTACCTGTAAGTTACTGGATGTCACCCTGGACTTCTCATCAGTTTAAGATCCACAGTCCAACAGCCAGGTGGAGCGGGTCTATCAGATTCTGAATTTCCTGCGTCAAACTTTTACCCTGGATCGAATTCTCATATAATAATCACATAAGTGAAACTTCTACTATCTGTCCATTTTTTATAGTTTATGGACTGCAGCTCAAAATCCCTGTTCCTGTGACTATGACCTCTGGCAACGCTGCCACTAATGCTCTCACCAAGACCTTCTCTGAAATTTGGGTTTAGACTAAGGCCTCTCTGGACTGGTCCTCTGCTTGGATGAACAAGGCATGCAGATAAAAGATGTCTGGATTGTTCCTTGTTCCAGCTTGGAGGCAAGGTTTGGCTCTCTTCCAGTTATATCTGTCTGAAGATGCCTTCCTACAGGTTGGGTCCCTGCTTTATTGGTCTCTTTAAAGTGTTCCATCAGATCAATGCCATTTCCCTACAAGATAAAACTTCTGGCCTCCTTGTGTATTCCCAAATCCCAACTCCTTCCATGTGTCTCTTCTTAAGCTGGTTGTCCTGAGCCGTTACTTCAAAAACCCTGGTACCCTGCCTTTTTCGGTCAGTAGCAATGACATCTTTTAGGTAAAAAACATCCTTGTCATGAAGAAGAGGGGAGGTAGGACTCTCTTTATGGTTGATTGGAAGGATTTTGACCTTGAGGAGAGGCCTTGGGAGTCCAAGGAGAACATTAATGCCCCTCTTCTCCTGGAGAGATTCTTTTCGGGCCTGGTAAACGGTACTGCAATGCCCCCATGGCGCTCTCACTTCACCCATTGATCCCCGATGTCTGCTCTTGTTCCTGTCCCTGTTTTCTTCCCTCAGGACCAGTGTCTGCATGACAGGCTTTTTGGGAGCACACTTAGAATGTGCATGCAATACGCTTCCTTTTCTTAAAGGTCCAGCATGCCCTACCCAGGAGTGCTTCTCAGCCTTAGGCTGAGAAGCACAGAGTATTTAAGGCACCTTCTCCCCATTAGAGGTATGTGAGCAATGTGCTCCATGCCTAGAGATTTGCTGCTAGTTTTCAGGTCCCCATTACCTTTGCTGTATCCGGAGTTCCATGCTTTAACTAATTCATGTCTGTTTCCTAGTACCACTCTACCCGCAGGAACAATCCTGAACAAGCCCTGCTCCTGTACCTTCTGCACCAACTTGAACCAGTCCTGCTGCCAAACTCTCTGCACCAGCTTGAGCTTTTTCTGCTGTACTAGCCATCCAGGCTGCACCTAGCCTCACCAGAGACTGTACTTACCTGCATCCCCAAATCCCTCGGAGTCAGTTGTCAAAGTATAGTGATTCCCTGGAGAAGCACCTGGCAGCTACCTACCAGCCTAACCTCACTATCGGAGGCTCAAGTGATGACTAGGTAGTCGCTACGTTATGCCCTCCAGTTTGAGTTCATTGCCTCGGCCCAGTGGGTCCACTACCCCATGCTCGCCCCTGCAAGCTTTACATTTGAGAGCACAACAGTGAGGAAGATTAAATCGGGAGAGATAGGAATAACAGGCAGTGTATACTTCAAAGACTACAGCTTTTTTATACGGCTATTTTATTAAAATTCATACACACCACACCAATACTGCAAGCTTTTGCTCTTGTTTTTCTTTGAGCATGCAGCTAGCATTTCTTGGTCTCACATAAAGCTATAAAACACTGGGGTTATAAAGAGAAGGGGTGGTACTAAGACAGATTATCTTGATGCTTGGAGGTATTCAGTTTGGAATAATTTGGGTGAATGAACCATTTGCCTCGTTGTGTTTTTTGCCTTTGTTTGGATCAACATGTAGGTTGAACTAAATGGACTACATTAAAAACTATAAAACTATGCATAGTGGCAGCACAGCAGTCAAGAAGATTAGTTTTTAGTGCAAAAAGAATAACACTGATTTAATTGGTAGAGAAGTACAGATCAAGTCAGTAAAGCACAGCCATTAAAGGCCACCCAGCTGGCAACTACTGCTGATTGCGTAATCAGTTCACTGCTGCAGCTGCAATCCAATTACATATTTTATATGCAAAAGTAATGCTGGGTTCAAGTCACATTTTATCTTATGTTCAGTGGCTCCGTCGGGGCTTTTGTCCAACCCCTGTCATGAAAATTATGATCATTGTTTCCCGTTTGTTATAATTGGTTACTCATAAAGAATTAATGCTGTTTTGAATGCAAAGCGGTGGTCACACCAAATATTAATTTGACTGAGATTTCTATTTTTGTTCATTTTCTTTACATTTTGTTGAATGATAAGAATTTACTATTAAAGTTTCTATTAGTTAAAGCATTTTTACTTTTCAGTATGTTTTTTCACACCTGCCTTAAACTTTTGACAATACTCTATATTGGAAAATCACTGACAAGGAAGCGTAAAGAATTGAAGAAAGAGAACCTAGTTCAAAACTTTATCTTTGGGCTGCGGTAGGCAAAAAAATAACATTTTTAGGTATTTTATTGCTAAGAAAAATAGGGACTTTTGGGGGTATTGACTTGTATGTACATCTCTGTTGAGCAGCGACAAAAGGCTAAAGTTAGAAAACAAATTCATGGCTTAAATGACTAATAATTTACTGACAATCATCCTTTTTTGTAAAGATTAACATATTTTTGGCATCGATGGGTGTTAATTCACCCTTAGTTGATAACCTCTATGTTGTCATTACTGATGATAGATTCACATGAGCATATGAAAAATCATTTGTTTTACTCCTAGTATGCTGCTATAGTATACTACTTTTACCCAACATTTGCCTAAATAAAGCTATAATCTATATATCTTATATTTTGTAGACTATTGAGTCAGATATTCTTTCTCATGTGTTGAATGCAGTGTTGAAATTCTGTGTTCCAGTGTTTTGGACATGTGTCTGTACTGTCAGGAATGATTATTGCAGTAAGGGGTGCACTGTTCTGGCTTAGCACAGTCTTTTTTGTGCTTAAGAGAGTCTTATGAATCTATTTACTTTAGGATGCTTTACCATCTGCGTTATTTGCAAATACGGCAGATCAGGCAAACTTGAACTTTTGAACTTATGGTTTTCCTATTCTGCCATTTTCCAAATCTGGCAGAATTTTGCCTGTTTTTGCAAAAAGCAGAAGCTGCACCCTTGCAGCATTATAAAGGGACCTCCGGACAAATGCGGAGACTCACATTTTCCCTGCGATCCCGCACTTCCGGCACTTCCAGCATCGGTTGAAAATCGCTTCAAGCAGGGCTGTCGGAAGTGCCGGAAGTTCCGGATAACAGTCAGAATCGCAAGCCTCCGCACTTGTTCGGAGGTCCCTTTACAATGAATTGTCACAAGCGCAATGTTGGTTCAAGTGTGCCGCAAGTGTGCCACATTGCGTTTTTGCAAATATGGCAAATTTCTACCAGATTTGCAAAGACGCAGATGTGAAGGCACCCTTAAACTGATGCTGTCTTTTTGACTCCTGTTGATGGCTTTTTCCAGGAGCTTTAACATTGCCATAACTGTGGTGTGCTCACATTCTTTTTCTTGTACCTTCATTTCTGCTCTCTTGTGTTCTGTTACAACATCCATTTTTGCCTTCTTGTGTGCTGTTTCTGCTGGTTTTAATTCCATCTCTATTTTCATTTGCATAAAAGCAGTTTGTATCTTAGTAGCCTCAGCTTCCAGACATGCTCTTATAATATGCTCACTAAGGGTGGTTTCACACTTGCGTATGAAACCGCAGTGTACCGGACGCAGCCAAACGCATGCGCACTGCGTTCCTATGTTTAACATGGGAACGCATAGTATCTGCGTTTGACTACGTTCGGGTTCGGGTGCTGTTGCGTTTGGAAGTGCATAATTTATGCGCTCTCCGAACGCAACAAGTTGCATTTTTTGTCCGTTTGCGGGAGCTTGTTTTATCTGCAAGCTCCCACAAGCGCACAAACAATGCATGGGAGTCAAAGGATCCGCAGTGTCCTCCGCATGACAGCGCAGGAGAACGCTGCGGATCTCTTTGAAATATCTCCCTGTGGTCACCGCTGATCTCCCGGGACATCAGCACCGGCCACCGGGAGATCAGCTGGCGCAGTCGCTGTTCTCCTCTCCTGGCCGCCGCTAATGTCGCAGCGGTGTCAGTGGGGAGAAACAGCTGATCTGACAGCTGTTTAAATCTCCCGCGCTGACATCACTTCTTCGTTATCAGTGCAGGAGATTTAAACAGCTGTCAGATCAGCTCTTTCTCCCCACCTACACCATCAGGAGATCAGCGATGGCCGGGAGGAGGAGATCTTTGCCCCTGATCTCCGCCTCCCAGCCGCCGAGATAGCTGATTGGCTGGCTGGGCTGCATACTGATGTGAACGCATGCGGAGATTCTCTGCTGCGTTCACATCAGTATGTCAGCGTTTGCGTCTGCATGCGCTTCACATGCAGACACAAACGCAAATGTGAAACCAGCCTGAGAGTTGAATATTTTGAAGGGCATGACTTTGATGATTTCTTTGATTGCTTGGTGGATCTAGAAAAGCAACATAATTCCTCTAGTATTTGTGCAGTTCTTGCCTCCATCATGAATTTACTGTGCAGTCTCCCTCAGAATTAAGTTTACTGCAGTTCATTTAGATAGTCCTGTGTATTAAGGTTTTCCAGAGTAGTTAATGTATTTTTTCAATATCTCAGTGTATCTTATCTCTGTATGTATCATAGCTCCGCCCCTCCCAGTAGCCTTGCCCCTTTACATAACCCCACCCTGGGACTATTTAGAGGGGAGGAGCTATGAAGGGGTGTGGCTATCAGGAGGGGGCAGACTTATGACACATACATACACACATTTCCACATATTTGCGATATTACCATATATGGGCATTACAATCACATATGGGCATTACGATCATATATGAGCATTATGCTTTGGCAACGCCGGGCTCTACAGCTAGTAGGTAGTAAATTGTACACAGCTGTCCTAGGGCTCCGTCTAGTGGTAGATCTTGAGAAGCGGGCTGAGTGATGTGACTCAGCACTTTTTGCCATAAGTATGATACACTACAGGAGAGTTGTCAGGCACATTTTCAGGCTCCAAATTTTCTTTAATTTTTCATGTGGGCTTGGTGGAGTGTTTAAAAGAAAAAACAGATATTGCGCCACACTGCAACTGGAGGAACTTAATACACGGTTTTACTATGTTTGCACTAACCTTTACTGGTTGTGCAACACCCCGCACAACCAAACTGATGGCTTAATGTGGATCACTGTACTGACAAGGGCCAATATTCCCTCCTCCTCAGATACTCCGGGCCTGGTGGTCGGCTCCTTAGTTCCTCTGGAGATGGAGGTGGGCTCCTTCACTCCTCCACCCGAAGAGGCAGACTCGCTGCACTGGCTTCCGTCCCAGCTCCACACTGTGTATCAGTTGATCATTCAAGGGTGGGTCTTTATGATGTACTGCCAGGTACTGTGGATCTTAGAGCAGCTCACACACCGCACTCCCAACAAGGGAGAAGGAGATTAGCAAATAGAAAAACAAGCGGTGTCAGAGGTTTGGAGCGCTAAAGAAACCACGGGTTGGTGATTAAATTACCGATAATTTATTGCACGAACAGCAGGGGTCCAGTATGCCACAACGCGTTTCGACGCACAGATGCGTCTTTCTCAAGTCACTTCACTTGAGAAAGACGCATCTGTGCGTCGAAACGCGTTGTGGCATACTGGACCCCTGCTGTTCGTGCAATAAATTATCGGTAATTTAATCACCAACCCGTGGTTTCTTTAGCGCTCCAAACCTCTGACACCGCTTGTTTTTCTATTTGGTGGAGTGTTTAGTCCTTTCACTGGACTGTGGATCTGATCTAAACCTTCTGATTGTAGGTCTTGCAAAAACCATGCAGTCTTCTTCTCAGACATGATATGGCACAGGTGGAATGATTCTGTGTAATGACGTGGGCTGTTGGATTCCTAACCGGGTCTATCCTGAAGGGGACTGGGCTATGATTGCTTAACACACACTGATGATTTCCAAGGCTGTAGAACTATGGAAGCTGTAGTCTGGCTTTACAGATATATCTGACATAAGTTCTTTTTACTATTCTGACTCCATAACTAAGGCCCCTTTCATATCAGCGGTATTAGAAAAATGTCTATGGAGCTTGCGGCAGGTGCGGTATAGTTGTGGTTTCGGCACTTGCCGGTCAGCCGCGGTGTTTTCGCTGCCACATCTGCCGCAAGTGACAAAACCGCACTTGCCGCACCTGCCAGACACTTACCGCAAGCCCCATAGTCAATGCATGGGGCTTGCCGCAAGTGAACCGCAAGTGCGGCCGTTATGCGGTAAATGCGGCAGATGCGTTTTTTTCACCGCAACTGACGCATTTTTCTAATACCGCTGATGTGAAAGGGGCCTAAGCTGCTAGTTTCATGTAGCTTGAGACACAGTTTCTGTGGCTTTCCATATGAATTTACATGTTGATACTTTATCAGATAGCTTGACTCGACTACAGAGGCATGTAATGAAGATTCCAGAAGAAATGGTTTATATTCCAGTGGATTTCTGATATTTATGAACAATTATAGTAGGTTAAAAAGACTATTTAAAATCAGGGATGCAAAGATATGAGCTTTTAACATGGCAGAGAATGAGAAAGAAGTGAGGGGTTACTGCATCTAAGCAGCTACAGGGAGAGACAGAATACAAAACTTCTGAAAAGCAAACCTTATTGCATAGCACCACAACAGAAACAATACTGCATGATACCCAAGTCATGGGACATGACACCACATACAAGTATTCCACTAGTCTATAAAATAATCCCTTATACTTGTTGCCTTGTCATATCCCTCAACATTTCTTCTCTGGCGAGCAGCATTTTCTTCAAGGTCATGTGGCTAGAAGGTCGTGAAAGGTCCTTTAGCCTCTACATAATTGTGTGGGCATTCCGAGTCTTTTTGGTGAACTGGATCATTTAGTTCAGCTCACCAAAAAAAGCAGTTTTTTTATCCCAAATATATTTTTGTCTTTTAAATACCAGTTCACCCACTATTGATGCATTTGAAATCACCGTCACCTGCAGTTAGATGATGGCAGAGCAATTTTCAAGCTTTTACTATGAGTTGTATTGTGGGTGAACAGCATAATTTTACCAAAGAGAGTGGCACTTTAGAGTGTAAATTACTCTTACTCATGTGCCAGCTCCCAACATAAAAGTCTTTTTGCCATCTTGGTCATTAACAACTCATCACAAAATGAATAGTGAAGCAGGAATCTGATATCTTTCTGCTCCATTAAATATTGGTGTGGCGGCACAGAGTAATAAGTACTGAACTCTCTGTTGCCACCACTATAGTCTTGCATCCTGTGCCCAGTGCAAATACACAGGTTGCACATAACGAAGGCTGGACATACACATAACCACTGCCCCGTACTGATAGTTGCCTTACCTAATTCTCTGTTTATTACTACCAGAATATAACCTCTCCCCCAACCTCTTAATTCCATCTTTCTCTTATCTTACTGAGCCTCAACATTCGTGACGGACTGTCTAAAGCAGATACAGACATTTTTATCGTATAAAGCAAATCCTGTCATAGGTGTCTGACCAGCTCAACATTGTTTGATCTTCACTGATTATTCTCACAGAGTTGTCAATATCTCAACTGCATGGGGTATAAAGGGACGGGATGCTTGCTAGCACTAAAAAAGACATTTGTTTTTCTTGCTAAGCCAGAATTTCATCCAAGATCTCAATTATGAATGCTTGAATATAAAACTGGAAGACAAGAGGGGTTCAAATAGGGTATTACCAAGGTATAAATCGGGTAACGTAGAGAAAAACTATTTTGCTTACCTAGGGTAGTTGTGATGAGCCACAACTACTATGCAAACGTGTTAAATATCCTTGGCTGCAGAATTTCTGAGGAAGATAAACCAGCATTAGCGATGAGCAGAAAAGGGGTTAATCCGCGCAGCCAGGATTTAATGTCATTGGACAGGAATTAATTAAATCTTATATTCAAACGATAGTGATTTTATTGTAACACATTTCAGAGCAAGATGCTCCATTATCAGACAAACCACAGATGTATTACGAGTGCTTGAAATGCTCACCTGTATTATAGCTCTCACTCTGATTAGTGCTGATGATGTGTTTCCTATGTAATACACCTGAGGATAGTACATCCAGGTGAAATCTGAATTTACTGTACCTGTCATGACTCAGACTCTGTTCACACTGAGGAGTCTGATGTGCAGCCTTAAGCCTCTTTGTTGCTCTGCCTGAGTTAGGGCATCATTGGTGGTTTGTTCACTGATGTTCAGCTTTGCAGAAGTTAACATTTTGATCAGTATGGCTCTGAAATTTCCTGGATGCCAACTATAGCATTTGCATGCCTCTTGCATTCTGGTCGTGTGTTGGAGTTGCTGTCAAAACTCTATAATCTTTGCTTGGAGTCTGGTGAAGTATACCTTGTTGTTTTTTCGTTCCCTATTTGTATTTGTGTTCTCCCTACACACATATTGTATATTCTTGATGATTTGCCATATAGTGCTGTTTACTTTATCCCTGTCTGTTTTTATCTGTGGGTTCCATAATAGTTCACCTCCTGGGGTGGAGGTTGGGGGTTTAGCTCAGGGCTGGACAGGAAAAAGGGACTGTTCAAAGACTGAGCCCTCTCTACCATCAAGGGTTCCCCTGTGTTAAGGAAAGTCAAAGTTCCCCTAGCCTGAGGGGCAGTTCGGGGACCCAGGTTCCTTTCCTCCTTTCCTCCCAAAACTCCCTGTGACATTACAGTCGGCCTAAACATAACATTCCATGGATCCCATTGTTTCTCTTACTAGACAGTTGGAGGCTCTGTCTATCCAGATTACAGAGCTTGTCTATCCAGCAACAGGCCTTGTCAGCTTCTGCGGTGCAGTCTGAAGCACCGACCAGGTCATCTGAACCAAAACTGGCCCACCCAGAGCTGTTTGCAGGAGATCGCAGTAAGTTTGTTTCTTCCCGTGAGTCCTGCAAGCTGTATTTCCGCCTGCATCCTCTCTCTTCAGGGAGTGAGGATCAGCGTGTGAGTATTGTGATCTCTTTGCTAAGTGAGCTTTTTCTCTACCTTACGATTCTCCTGTTTTTGAATCAGTGGACTTTTTTTTTCTGCACTCTATGCCTTATCTATGATGATCCACATAAACTGGCTTTGGCCGAATCCAAGATTCATTCTCTTGTTCAGGGGAATTGAACGGCCAAGGATTACTGTGCTGAGTTTTGCTGCTGGTCCATGGATACTCAGTGGAATGATCCTGCCCTTAGGAGCCAGTTTTTGCAGGGGAATTCTGAGAGAATCAAGCAGGCTGTGTTGTATGAGACTCATGCCTCCCTGGAGGCAGCCATGGCACTTGTAGTCCGCATTAACTGCTGTTTCTATCAAAGGTCTCAGTAGACCAAATCTGTATAGGAAGGGGTAGCAATATCAATAGCAACCCCGGAGACCTCTGTAGAGCCAATGCAGCTTGCTGGGATGTCGCATGAGAATAGAAAGCCCTTTATCGCTAAAAAAGGAGAGGTCTGTTTTTTCTGCGGCAAAAAGGGACATTATATTAATGCTTGCCCCATGGTACCGAAAAAAGGTGTGCCAGCGGAAAACTGGTTTGGAGGATCCCAGCCTGAGCCTATGTATATCCTGTATAATGGTGTCTCAGTGTCTTCTTCCCCCAAGAGTAATAATCAGGGATCAGGAGGTTTCTGTTGAGGTTTTCGTGGATAGCGGTTCTGCGGTGAATATTATTGACAAACAATTTGCCTGCATGTTCGGATTAAGAGTCAACAAGCTTCCTAGTCCTATACGGACTGTTGCCATTGAAGTGTCTCGAAGGGTTCTCAAAGGGTTTTTAAGGCGTGTGTACCGGATTTGGAACTCCACATCGGGGTCCTCCATTCGGAGCGAATTACATGCAGTGTCTAAAAAGTCTACCTGCATAAGTGGTTTTGGGGTTTCCTTGGTTGTCAGTTCACAATCCAGTAATAGACTGGACATTAGGGTGACCACAAAAATTTGATGTCGGAATTTTGTCCGTCTGGACCCCACAAAACGATTCCCCTTTCCAGATATTGAGATAGCCAAAATTTGAGCTCGATCAAACGACGTTAACCCGTGCCGCTTGTCGCACAAAGTTTGAAAAAAATCCAAATTTTTGGCCAAAAAGCTGACATATGGAGCCATAACTCCAGAACGGTAAATAATAAAAACACGCTTAATATCTCAAAAGAAAGCTAATGTTGTTCTTCAAAATGTATATTTTATACATAATTGTTATTTTAAGTCAAACTGAGTTACAACAGCTTTTAGCCCCAAGAACGTGACCTGGTACCACTAGGAGCATACTTCGTATATTTTGTTATTAAGTGATAAATTTTGTTTTTTTTGGTATATTTTTGAGTTTAAAGTAGAAATATAATAAAATAACAAGTAATACTGATAAGTCTAATAACATTTTTTATTTTAAAATATAAAAATGAGGTATATAATACATACAAAACAGACACAGAATAGATAGACGTAGTACCTACATGAGTTGATAATTTTACATAGGTCTGGGAACTTGCTCTCAACCTTATGGTTACATAGTTATCTAATCTATTCTAGAGCTTTTGTTAAAGTAGTTTTTGAAACGTCAGAATATAATGCTCGGCATTTGCTTACAACTTCCAGGAAATATTGCTTTTGTTCTTCATCTTTTGTCAGAAGGTCGTTAAAGTCGGTTATTAATTTAATACTACGCTCAGTCATATCATTAACTACTTTTAATGGTTTGACAATTTTCAATCCTTCTTGGAAGTCATTATTTTGAGGCCAGGTGTTTGGATTTTGTCTTAGGAAATCTGTTCTTATATTAAATCGGTCAAAGAATGTAAACGTTTCTTTGGTAAGTAAATTTACTTACCAAAGAAACGTTTACATTCTTTGACCGATTTAACATAAAAACAGATTTCCTAAGACAAAATCCAAACACCTGGCCTCAAAATAATGACTTCCAAGAAGGATTGAAAATTGTCAAAACATTAAAAGTAGTTAATGATATGGCTGAGCGTGGTGTTAAATTAATAACCGACTTTAACGACCTTCTGACAAAAGATGAAGAACAAATGCAATATATCCTGCAAGTTGTAAGCAAATGCCGAGCATTATATTCTGACGTTTCAAAAACTACTTTAACAAAAGCTCTAGAATAGATTAGATAACTATGTAAAATTAGGTCTGGGAACTTGCTCTCAACCTTATGGAGAGAGCGAAGTAGGTGAGGAGATTGTAAGCCACTTATTATCAACTCATGTAAGTACTACGTCTGTATCTTTTCTGTGTCTGTTTTGTATGTATTATATACCTTATTTTTATATTTTAAAATAAAAAATGTCATTAGACTTATCAGTATTATTTGTTTTTTTAGTATATTTCTACTTTAAACTCAAAAATATACAAAAAAAAAACAAAATTTATCACTTAATAACAAAATATACGAAGTATGCTCCTAGTGGTACCAGGTCACGTTCTTGGGGCTAAAAGCTGTTGTAACTCAGTTTGACTTAAAATAACAATTATGTATAAAATATACATTTTGAAGAACAACATTAGCTTTCTTTTGAGATATTAAGCGTGTTTTTATTATTTACCGTTCTGGAGTTATGGCTCCATATGTCAGCTTTTTGGGAAAAAATTTGGATTTTTTTCAAACTTTGAGCGACGAGCGGCACGGGTTAACGTCGTTTGATCGAGCTCAAATTTTGGCTATCTCAATATCTGGAAAGGGGAATCGTTTTGTGGGGTCCAGACTAACAAGATTCCGATATTTTTTCCCCCCCATATGAGATCCGGTCACTCTACTGGACATAGTCCAGTGGAGCGCATACTGCAAAGAGAACTGTCTAAGTATGTGTATTTCAGCTGTGACTCCTAGTATCCCTGAACCTTTTGTGGAGATTTCTGATGTGAAAAAGGGTGTCAGGAGCTGCTGTCACACTGATGATACTATGACTGCACTTTAAGGCTGAAACCGGGGGCCAAACTTCTTAAGTGCAGAATGTATCATCTGTCCGGTCTGGAGAGACAAGCTCTCAAAGAGTATATTCTGAGAGTTGTCAAAGGTCACATTAGATCATAGTCATCTCCAGTGGCTGCCGGTTTCTTCTGTGTCAAGAAGAAAGATGATGGATTATGTTCATGTCTGGACTTTAGTGAGCTCTACCTGATTACGGCTAGTGGTTTGTATCCTATGCCACTGATTCTGGATCTGTTTAATCAGGTGTCGGATGCCAAATGATTTTTTAAACTTGACCTCAGGGAGCGAACAACCTCATAAGAGTCTGTCAGGGGGATGAGATGGCTTTAATACTCCTGAGGGTCACTTTGAAAATTAGTAATGCCTTTTGGTTTAACCAACGCATCGGCGGTATTTCAGCATTTTATAAATGATGTATTTGCTCACCTCCTAGGTAAATTTGTGATTATTTCTTTGAATGACATACTCCTTTATTTTCTTGACTGTGATTCACACATGAAGCATGTTAAACAGGTATTGCAATTGCTTAGGGAGAACAAGCTATAAGCAAGCTTGAAAAGTATGCTTTCGCCATACAAGAATTATAGTTCCTAGGTTACATCATTTCCGCCTCTGGGTTTAGCATGGATGCCGCTAAATTGCAGGCTGTGTTAAATTTGGGACCGTCCTGATAAGCTCAAAGCGCTACAGCGGTTCTTGGGTTTTTCAAATTATTACAGGAAGTTTATTAAAAACTTTTCCATGGTTGCAAAACCTTTAACTGAAATGACAAAAAAGGGTACTGACTTTACTAACTGGTCTGAGAATGCTGTTGCGCATTTGAATGTTTGAAAAGGAGCCTCGATTTGGCACCCGTCCTGATTCAGCCAGATGTGTCACTTCCCTTCACTGTGGAGGTGGATGTTTCTGAGGTAGGGGTTGGGGTGGTGTTATCTCAAGGCCTGTCACTTGGTAAATTGTGTCCTTGTGCCTTTTTCTCGAAGTTGTCACCAGCAGAACACAATTATAACATAGGTAACAGGGAATTGCTTGCCATCAAGTTGGCTTTTGAAGAATAGCGACACTACTTGAAAGGGGCCGCTTATCCTGTTACGGTGATTACTGACCATAAGAATCTCTTGTATCTGGAGTCAGCCAAGCGTCTTTATCCTAGACAGGCTTGCTGGTCACTATTCTTTAACAGATTCGATTTCTTTGTTACTAATTCTACTAGTTTACAGGTTCTAAAAACCCTAAGGCTGATGCATTGTCCAGATATTTTCCTGGTGGAAAACTACGTAAGGAGCCATTTCCCATCCTCCAGAAGGGTGTTGTAGTTTCAGCTCTCGGTACTGAGGTGGAAGCTGAGATAGCTGAGGCTCAGTAGGAGGTACCACTGGATCTGCTGCTTAACAGGTCTTTTGTTCCTTTCCACCTTCATGATAAGGTGTTGGGGGAGCATCATGATTCGGTCCTAGCTTGTCAACCGGGGTTTAAGGGCACGTTGGAATTTCTGTGTATGAAGCCTATTCCCCTTGTGCGCGTTCTAAACATCCGCACGCTCGTCCTTCTGGTGCTCTGTTCCCGCTTAGTGTTCCTAGCAAACAATGGACAGATATTTCCATGGACTTTATTAAGGATTTACTTTCCTCTGCTGGTAACACTGTTATTTTAGCTATGGTCGACCATTTTCTAAAAAGACACATTTTGTTGCGTTACCGTCCTTACCCAGTGCCAAGACCCTGGCTCAGATATTCATACGCGAAGTGGTCAGATTCCATGGGGTTCCGTCTGACATTGTATCTTCTGATATATGTACCCAATTTATTGCTTATTTCTGGAAAGCTTTCTGTTCTCGCTTGGGGATTAAGTTGTCTTACTTGTTGGCTTTCCATCCTCAGTCTAATGGACAGAGTGCATGAATCAAAATCTAGAACAGTTTGTGCGCTTCTTTGTCTCTGACAACCAGGAGGAGTGGTCGACTTTCCTTCATCTCGCGGAGTTTGCCATTAATAATCATCATCATAAGTCCTCTAGGGAGTCCTCCTTTTTCTGTGTCTATGGTCAACAAGCTCATTTCAGTACTCATTGTCAAAGGTATTCTTCCGTGGTCACTGAAGAGGATCGGGTGGGTGTGGCATTATTGTCTACATGGAGGAAAGTTAAGCAGTGTTTACTTAGTATGGGTGCTAGGTACAAGTGTGTGGTTGACTGTAGAGTGTGTCTAGTCCGGACCTGAATGTGGGGGATTTAGTATGTTTATCCACTAGGAACATCAAACTCAAGTTAGTGTCACTTAAGTTAATTCGACATTTTATCAGTCCACTCAGAATTTCGGCCCTCATAAACCCGCTGGCCTTCCGCTTGGAATTACCTGCAGTATACGGGATTCATCATGTTTTCCATAAGTCTTTTTTGAAGACGTTTGTGGATTCAGCTCCACTCCTCCATCACCAGTCTTAGTGGACGGCTCTTTACAGTTTGAGGTGATCAGGATAGTGTATCTTTTGTCGTTCGTTACAGTATCTGGTGCATTGGTTTTGCTATGGCCCTGAGGAGAGGACTTGGGTGCCTGCGACAGATATCTATGCTGATAGGCTATTTACTATTTTTCATCGTTGTCACCCTGATAAACCAAGTCCACTGCGCCCTGAGGGCCTTGAGGCCCCTCGTATAGGGTACTGTCATGCCGGCTTCAGAATCTGTTCACACTGGGGAGTCTCATGTGCAACTTTAAGCCTCTTTGTTGCTCTGTCTGAGTTAGGGCATTCGTGGTGTTTTTTTCACTGATTTTCAGCTTTGCAGAAGTTAACGTTTTGATTAGTGTCAATTGAAGGTTAAGGCTACTGGAATGCTGTCACCCTTTAAGTATGGCTCTGAACATACCGTACCTGGATTCCGACGATAGCATTTGCATGCCTCTTGCATGCCGGTCCTGTGTTGGAGTTGCTGTCGAAAGTCTTTACTCTTTGCTTGGTGTCTGGTGAAGCATATCTTGTTGTTTTTTCATTCCCTATTGGTATTTGTGTTCTCCCTGCACACATATTGTATCTTCTTGATTGTTTGCTTTGTTGTGCTGTTTACTTTATCCCTGTCTGTCTTTATCTGTAGGTTCCATTATGGTACACCTCCTGGGGTGGAGGTTGGGGGTTTAGCTCAGGGCTGTATAGGAGAAAGGGACAGGTCAGAGACTCAGGCCTCTCTACCATCAAGGTCATCCCTGAGTTAAGAATAGTCCGGGTTCCCCTAGCCTGAGAGGCAGTTTAGGGGCCCAGGTGTCTTCCCTCCTTTTCTTCCAAAACTCCCTGTGACACTTTACTAGACCATCAGGAAACCTATAATTAACTAACCACTGTCTCAGACAGGCTTGGAATATGTAACTTACATTTTTATTAACATAGGCCATCATGTTTTTTAAGACTACAAGAAACTCTAACAGTCAAAACTAGAGACGATCTAATCTTTTGATATTCAAGAACAACATATTTGGCAAAGTTTTTGCCAAAATTTGAACAATCTAATATAAATCGCAGGTAGTCAAAATGCACTGAAAAAACTGTAACACCCAGATCTCTCAGGACTGTATTCAACCTCTTTCCATAAATTTAATGCAAATACAAACTTAGTAAGGTCACAGTGACCTCACCATAGAAATAGATGGTAGCCCAATATAAAACAACATCCCACTTAATAAAATGGTACACTTGACATAATTTTCATGTTTTCTTTTTATTTAATAAAATGGAGCAAAATATCCCTCTTAGTTATCAGCAAGACTCTCCTGTGTAGAACATGGACTTAAACTGACAGAGTCACTATTAGAAGTAATATCATCCTCCTATGATTGTGCAACATACTCCATGGCGCTCGCCACCTTTTCTCTATTAATATGCTTGATGGAGGCAAAGGAGGCCAACGGTGAACCATATTAGTACTATTGACCAGACAATTGGCAGTGTTGGTGGTGGATCTTCTGCTTCTGGTAGCAGGCCACAGTCCCACATTTTAATTTGTGGCATGTTTTTTTTCTCATCTAGTATTCGATCCAATTGCCTCTTTTCTTTTAGCATACACTTTTTATAACACTGTAATTATCTTTTACAGGTTTGGCGTGTAGACTTTTTTGTGAGTTGTTGGTTTGACATTTAACTGTTTTTTTTCTTTAATTATTGTCATTAATCAGTCAGGAAACCTAATTCGCTGTAATTCCTTGCTTTACTTTTTACAACAAAACATGGTCCCGATCTAACTTAAGACCCCATTACACTCAGCGACATTCCAGCGATCCCGACAACGATACGACCTGGCAGGGATCGGTGGAATGTCACTAAGTGGTCGTTGGTGAGATGCCACACAGGCAGATCTACTCACCAATGCGGCGACCCCCGACGGTCGTTGTGATCTGTCACTGTCACGGGTGTAACATGGTGATTGTTGGTTGTTTTCCCTGTCACACACACGATGCTGCATGCCCAGGGGGAGACTGATGATGGAATAATGGTCCAGGCCATTCTGTAATGATCAGCGATCTTACAGCGGGGAACCTCTCGCTGCTACGTGTCACACACAGTGATGTCGCTGGCGAGGTTGCCGCAACGTCACAAAACCTGTGATGTTGCGGCGATATCGTTAGCGATATTGCTAAGTGTAACGGGGCCTTTAGGCTACGTTCACACATTTGCATATTTTGTTACGCTTTTTTGCGTGCGCTTTTTGCCGTGTTTTTCGTCCGCGCAAAAAGTGCAACAGAATGCGCTGGGGCTTTTACACACTGCGCTTTCTTTACTCCAGAAAGTGCAGGTGATGTTACAGAGGGGAGGAAGAATCCTGCTTCCTCCTCCCTCTGTGACATCTATGACAGCCCCATTAAATTTCGCAGTGTATTAATATACACTGCAAAATCTAAATTAAACAAAGCCAAATGTATGTAAAATAAAAAAGAATCAAATACTTTCCTTTCCGACGCCTTTTTCCGGTGTCTGGTGCCGAAGACAGGCAATGTGTGTCCTGCAAGAGCCTGCCGTGATGTCAGATCCTGGCGTTCCTGGCGCTGATTGGCCGCTTGCGGACATGTGATATGTAACACATGACCGCGAGCGGCCAATCAGCACCGGGAATGCCCCTTGACATCACTGTTCTGGCACCCTCGCTCTGTACTCCTGAAGAACTGAAGAACGAGTTGGCAGACAGGTAAACTCTTTCCCATCAATGCATTGACATGGACGCTGGGGGTCCTTTTCAACTTTTAATAATGGGTTAAGTGTAAAACTATAAAAAACAGATAGAAATTCTCAGTACAACATAAGTATACATGAAGTGCAAAACACATTGTTACATATAGGTGGGCAGCAGCATATTAAACTCACCGACTGTGCTATGTTGAGGGAAACATGCAGATAAGCTGAAATCTAGGGAGAGAAGGGTCAGCACACCAGGATGTCAGCTTGTATGAGGCTGTAATGGCTTCTGGAGGAGAAGGGGCAGAGCCTGGAGCACGGCCTCATGGGATTACATAGGCATGGGGGGACCAAAATTAGACTATGCAGTAAACATAATGTAATGTGGGAATATTGTCAACAGATGGCGCTGTGGGATAAATCATTGCTGAACAAGCAAACAATATACAGTATTGTCTCAAGCAAACTAAATGCACGTATTTCAAAGAAAGACACGACACTCCCCGTCTGGTATCCAGGGGATGCCACATAAACTTCAACTAGAGCAATAGAATAAGTTCAGAAACAGGTCTGCTAGCATTTGAACTCTTTTCCACTGGGATTTGTACAAGTCTTTAGTAGTAGACTCTCCGGACGTCGGCGTGCTCACATTAAACTTCTGGGTAAGGAGAGTTGGAGGAGTAAGCAGAGATGGGTCATCCGGATCATTCATTGTGGACAGGACGCCTCATCATGTGAAGGGTTTTTTCCCTAGGTTGACTTGAAAAGTTAAACCATCAGACTCTGAGTCCCAATTAAACCCTAGACTGCGTTGTACAGGAAGAGAGTCTGTGGATGAGTCTAGGACTTTCGATTCAGTGGCGTTGTCTTCTCTGCCATTTAATTGTGCTGAGTTGGTGTGCTTCTCCTTCACAAGGAATTTGTTGGGGCAGGGTAGGAAAAAGGATGGATGGCCACTCTCCAACGTGTTCGTGTAGAGAGAGTAAACGTTGTTTGACTTCAACTTGTGAGAGTCTCTGAGGCAAACGTCCCCTATAACTACCCATCCCAGGTCTAGCTTCTGAGCGTAGGGCGAGTTATGAGGACCGTTTATCTGTTTCCTCACCTTGTGGACTCTGATGATGTCTCTCCCTAGCAAAAGGACTAACTTGGCTTGGGGATTGAGTGCGGGAATAAGATGCGCTATGCTTCTCAAATGAGGGTGATATAATGCCGCTTCTGGAGTGGGGATTTCTTCTCTATTGTTCGGGATAGAATTACACTCGATTAGTGTAGGAAGGGCTAGGGATGTCTTCCCATCCAGGGATTCGATTTGATAACCTGTAGCTCTCCTCCCAGATTCTTCACTCACTCCTGTGCATGTTTTTAGTGAGTAGGACGAGCTGAGTCCCTCGATTTTAAAGATGTCAAAGAAAACTGAGCTGGCAAGTGATCTATTACTCTGGTCATCGAGTATAGTGTAGAGTTTAACCGCCTTTTCTCTGTGGCCAATAGGGTAAAATGTAACCAGACAGGTCTTTGAGCAGGATTTGTTAATAAGACCGCAGACTTGAGTGCACTGGGGTGACACTTCAGGAGGTGTACTGTCTTTCTCCTCCCCGCCGTGCTCTGTAAGTCGGTCTATGGATGAGGGGGTCTGCAGGGCTGGCCTTGGGTGTAGAGCTGTGCTGTGCTCTTGGCTGTTACACTCCGAACAAACAATACCGGCTTTGCAATCTTTAGCTAAATGGGATGTAGATGCGCAACATCTGTAGCATATGTTATTTTCTTTGAGGAAGAGTCTACGGTCTTTAAGGGATTTTTCCCCTAAAACTCCTGCACTCTTGTAGTGGGTGAGGCCTTTTATGTAGGGGGCACTCCCTTTCCGGGTCTATTGTACTGTGGGTCTTGTGTGATGAGTCTGCAGAAGACACATTAGTTTTGTGTACGGTGACAGGTGAGTCTCTGGGGTTGCGAACTGGAACAGGTTTACTTGTTCTTGGGTTGACAGGATCTACGGCAGAAAGGTTGAAGCTGGGATCGTTCCTTATCTTGGCCTGCTGGCGGACAAAATCTACAAAGATGTGGAATGGAGGGAACATCACGTTGTGACGCTGCTTGTAATCCGAACCCCAGTTCAACCATTTCTCTTGCAAACTGTAAGGTAGTTTCTTCACTATGGGTTTGATGGCTCTGGCTGTGTCCAGGAATGCGAGGCCTGGCAAGTCTCCTTCAGTCTTGGCGACTTGGAGTTCTACTAAGAGGTCGCTCAATTCTCTTAGCATGTGAAAGTTCTTATTAGAGATTATAGGAAAGTCTTCCAACCTTTTGAAGAGGGATTCTTCTATCATTTCTGAGGAGCCATAGCACTCATCAAGTCTCTCCCATAACGTGCACAAACCTTTCCTCGGGTTGTTGATGCTGAGATCTCTGATGCGTTTCGCGTGTTCTACCGATTTATTTCCTAGCCACTTAACCAAGAGGTCGATCTCTTCGCCTGCAGAGATGTCTAGGTCAGCGGTGGCGTTTCTGAAGGAAGCTCTCCATGCTCTGAAACTTTCGGGACGGTCGTTAAACTTTAAGAGACCTTTGGTGAGTAACTCACGACGTGCAAAGAACTTGAGGAAAGCTGGTAGCTCTTGATCTCTGAGAAGGCGGTCCGGGTGCCTGTTGCTGTGATGAGGTCTCCGTGAGCTATCGTTGCCGTAAAATGCATCTTCGTCATGATAGTCACCGTCGGGGTCCTCTATCTTGAAAGTGTTCTCTGTCTAATAGGGATCTACAGGTTTGGGTGCTGGTCGCACTGATGATGGAAGGTGGACAGGATTACTTTCATGCTTAATGTGGGATGATTGGTGAATGAAGGTTGATGGCTGAATGACAGGATTCGGTCTCTCTCTTGGAGCTGAATGTAGATGGTCATCTAATGAGGCATGCTGTAGCACGTAGTCTGAAGTGCGTTGTGAGATATCACGATGATTAAGCTCAGGTCCTAGCCTTAAGCTGAAACTTTCACTATCGCAGCGTGCTGCTTCTTCTAAAACCTGTACTTCAGCTTCTGCTGCCGCTGCTTCTGTGTCTATGGCGAGTTTTGCAAGGTCGGCTTCCAGACGTGCCTTTTCTTTCTTTAATAACCACTCCTGTTCAGCGTAAGCAGCTCTCACTTTTAGATTTCGCAGTGTATATTAATACACTGCAAAATTTAATGGGCGGTCACAGCTGTCACAGAGGGGAGGAAGAAGCAGGATTCTTCCTCCCCTCTGTGACATCACCGGGAGAAAACGCAGGAGCAGCTGCGTAAAGAATTGACATCTCAATTCTTTACGCAACTGCGCTTTCTGCCTTAAAAAGCACTGCGTATTTTTACGCAGTGTCTGCACGGCAAATTGAATTTCCCATTCACTTTGCTGGCAGACACAAGGCACATTGCGTATTTTGAAAAGCGTGCGTAAAAAAGTGCGGCAAAATACGCAATGCGTGAATGTAGCCTTACTTTTTCTGATTGTGACTGTGAATATCAAATACCACATGACAATGCAATGTTTATATAATAAAACAGAATATCATTTACATTGCCATTATGTAAAAATCTTCTTATAACATCACCAATATATTTGTAAGATATACTTTTACATGTACATGTAGCATTGTAAAAAATAAAAGGCAAAAAAGCTTTTTTTTTCTAACTACAAGTCAGAAATAAATTATGTAACAGTGCCACCTACTGTGCCATCAATTTTAGGCCAAATATTTTTCTTTTACAATTTTTAATTAAAAAGAATAAGTATCAACAGTAAAACAACAAGTTAGAGAATTAGCATTTAATTTACTTTAATCATTTTACATTATATAGTGGTAACAAATTAGTGGTGTGAATTTAGTTTCCTAATTAAACCACACACACTAGAATCAATTTCATAGCAAGCCAATTAACTTTTTATTATGTTTTGAGTGACTCTTCGAGAAAAAAGGCTAACGATCCCATTTTGTTTTTTATGGTGGGTTTACACGTCGCGATATCGGCGTCCAATTTCAATGAAAAGTCACGTGGTTCGATCGTTGGAGCCGATATCGTTCCTGCGTTGTATGGTGTGAACGTCCAATACGATGCAGGAACGATGTCAATGCGATATCGGGGATTGAATGCGCGTGCTATTCAATGCTCCGATATTGAATGGAGATTGGAGCCGGATCGTGCTGTGTGACAGCCCAATTCCGATGTGAAGTTCTACGTCACCCATTCACTCCCATGTTAAATGGTTGTTCCTGGGTTGGGGGGCGTAGACATCGCACGGACGTTGGATTCAGAAATCGCAACGTGTAAACCTCCGATGCGATGCTGGAGAAACGTGCACTAAATGCGCGTTCCCGCGCCATTGAATTGCGATATTGCAACGATATTGAAACGTGTAAACCCACCATTAGAGGAAAGATACACATCCACCATCCATATTAGGCTGCCTTCAGACTTGCAGATGCATCTGCAGCGTTTTGTCGCGTCCATGGTGCGGGCGGGAGTGTGTGATTTGTGCGCAGGCATCCGCGTGCGCACAGATCACTACTGGCGGGCAATGAGAGCGCACGGCGGTCCGCAAGCATCTGCAGACCGCCGTGCACACCATTATAAACATAGGGGCCGCGGTCTGCATGCAGATGCTTGCAGATGCATCTGCAAAACGCTGCAGATGCATCTGCAAGTCTGAAGCCAGCCTTACACACCGTCCAACATTACTTAAAGGGGTCTTTATCTTAGCAAAACCTTTAACCCCTTTACCCCAGAGTATGGTTTTCCTCTTAATGACCAGCCCATCTTTTGCAATTCTGACCAGTGTCACTTTTGAGGCTATAACTCTGGAACGCTTGAACAGATTCCAGTGATTCCAAGACTGTTTTTTGTGACTTATTAGGCTTCATGTCAGTGGTAAATTTAGGATGATATTTTTTTGCATTTGTGTGGAAAATATTTGGCAAACATTTAGAAAATGTTGCAATTTTCAAATTTTGAATTTTTATACTATTAAACCAGAGTTCTGTCACACAAAATAGTTAACAAATAACATTTCTCCAGGGTCGGACTGGAGTGTCAGGGGCCCACCAGGGAAATTGACTCCAGGGGCCCACCCACCCCTCAGTTATATTCAAATACCTGTTACCCGTTATACCCATCATAGTGGCGGCTCCTGCACATCACTGTGTGCTCACCATGACTGCGATGTAGAATTACGGTAGTTTGTATTAAAGTGCACCTGTCATTGGTTTTGGGGATTCTAAAACCTGCCCACCACCTTAACATGATGTAATTGGGGTTCCTGTAACCCCTTCATATCCCCAGACATCCTCAGGCACTTCAGAAATAGGAGTTTTATTCTGTCCTGTGCCATATACCGTAATTCTTTCTATGGGTCATATGGGGTTTGCAGATTGCGGTCAGAGCCGCCCTGCTCCATGCCAACACCGCCCCTCTGAGTGTGTGCAAGTGAATGACACAGGATGTCATCCACACAAATCACAGGCCTCGCACTTGCACAGTGGAAACACTGGTTCTTCAATAGGGTACAGTGAGGCACCACTGTGCAGGCACAAGGCCTGTGATTTGTGTGGATGACATCCTGTGTCATTCACTTGCACACACTCAGAGGGGTGGTGTTGGCATGGAGCAGGGCGGCTCTGACCGCAATCTGCAGACCCCATATGACCCATAGAAAAAAATTATCATATGGTGTGGGACAGACTAAAAATCTATTTCTGAGGTGCCTGCGGATGTCTGGGGATATAAAGGGGGTTACAGGAACCCCAATTACATCATGTTAAAGGGAACCTGTCAGGTTGTTTTTACCAGTGGTAACCGCACCGTTAGAAGAATGTGGCCCTTTTATTCCCATTATAAAATGCAGTGGCCGGTGATAATGTGACCGCGGCTCCATTCATCATCATTGGAGCTGCCAGAAAAAGCCAAAGACAGCACTCACAGCCACCGAGGGAATGAGCGGATCATGGGTGAGCTGTACATCAGCTCCAGTCTAATGGGGAGAAAACAAACCTATGACAGGACCGTCTTTAAGAACAATGTTTTTAATGTGTGTTTTAATGTTTTTTCTAATAAAAATGAATTTTTAAAGAGGGTATCCGGGATTAATAAAAAAAAATATGCCTAAGCACCGACAGGTAGGTAGCTGCCACCTACCTGCCTGTTGCTGGCGGCAACAGTCACCGCCTTTCTCCTCTGGCACAGACCGCTCCTGCCAGGAAAAGCATGGCGGCGTACACAGAGGAGAGACGGCTTTTCTGTTCTGCTCTGTGTGGAGGGAGTGGGACAGCCGACATCATGCTGATTGACAACCAACTCTTCACTACCTGATTGGAGCAGCCGGCTGTCATTCAGCGTGAAGTTGGCTGTGCCGCTCATCGCCAGAGTGAAGAAGCTGCCCCTCTGTGGACGTGACATCAGTGGAAGCAGCAAGATCGCCGACAGGAGTGGTCTGTGATTGGCGATGAAAGGTGTCGGGCATAACAGGCAGGTAAGGGGACAGCTACCCACCTGTTTGTGCATAGGCACAATTTTTTTCCCCAGAATTCCCGGATATCCTCTTTAAGGATCTCAAGATTCTGTGCTGGATCTTTTTCTATTTTTTTGACACGTAATGGGGATAAAAGTTGCACATTCAGCAATCGGACCCCCAACAATAAATAACTTATCACCTATCTTTAGGCCATGTGCACTTTGAGCATTTAGTGAGTTTTTTACTTCAGTATTTGTAAGACAAAACCAGGAGTGGAACAATCAAACGTAATTTTTTCTGCCTTTTTCACCCTGGTGTTGTTTTACAAATCCTGAGATAAAAATCTCACCAAATACGGTACTGAAAGTGCACAAGGCATTAGAAGAGATGATTACTTTCTTTCTCTGGAGAACCTCTGTAACTGCATCTCTGCTGCTGTGTAATAGTCACCGGACAGAAGGGGTTAAACATCCAATTATTTAATATCTATTGGATATAAAGAATTTCCCCTTATTGATATCAGATAGAACAAATGACCGACCGCAATCCACTCTACCAAGACCAATAATACCACATACAAGGGACAAATACCGCCACACCATCCCCAGAGGACATATTATCACCACATAGTGACCAAATAATGCCACATACAAGGCACAAATACCGCCACACCGTGACCAAAGCACATAATACCACCACATAGTGTCTGAATATTAGCAAATACAAGAGACAAATACCAGCACACCATGACCAGAGCACATAATATCAAATACTACCACGTACAAGGTATAAATACTGCCACACCCTGACAAGACCACGTATAATGACGCTGACACTGGTGGTACAGGATAATGATGCCGAAACTTGGGCTTCAGGATAATGGGACTGACACTGGGGCTACAGGATAATGGGACTGACACTGGGGCTACAGGATAATGGGACTGACACTGGGGCTACAGGATAATGGGACTGACACTGGGGCTACAGGATAATGGGACTGACACTGGGGCTACAGGATAATGGGACTGACACTGGGGCTACAGGATAATGGGACTGACACTGGGGCTACAGGATAATGGGACTGGGGGTACAGGATAATGATGCCAACACTGGGGGTACAGGATAATGACACTGGGGCTCAAGGATAATAGGACTGACACTGGGTGTACAGGATAATGACACTGGGGGTACAGGATAATGAGACTGGTGGTACAGGATAGTGACACCGGGGGTACAGGATAATGGCGCCGACACTGGGGTTACAGGATAATGACACTGGGGGTACTGGATAATGGTGCCGATACTGGGGGTAAAGGATAATGGTACCAACCCTCAGGGGTACAGGGCAAGGGCACCGACCCTCGGGGGTACAGAGCAGGGGTGCAGACCTTCAGGGTTACAGGGCAGGGGCGCCGACTCTCGGGGGGTACAGGGCAGGGGCACCGACACTCGGGGGTACAGGGCAGGGCCGCCGACACTCGGGGGTACAGGGCAGCGGCGGCGACAATCGGGGGTTCAGGGCAGAGGCACTGATACTTTGGGGTATGGAATCATTACATGACAACTCTTTCCCACAGCAACAAGCTAGTCCATGATATCAGAACATAGGATAGCTGGATGCTGAGGGAAAGATAAATAATAGAGCAGGGGATATGACTAGCTTCTTTCCATCAGTATTCAGCTTTCATATTCCCTGCTCTGCTGGCTGGACATAGACACACTTGGTAGTACTAACCCCGGGCCCTCACTTACATACAGTAGTTGTGTCAATGGCCGCCCGCACCTGGAGGTCCTCTTCTAACAATAATAGCATCCATTCCAGCCGCTCCTATCTTCTTCCTCACTAACGCTCCGCTGTGGAGTGTAGGAGGGAGGGCTTATCATCATGCAGTACAAGCACGCATGCCTGAGCTGCTGCTGAACTCATGACCCCAGCTGGCATCCACAGAGAGTTCACTGTCAGTGCAGTCACTCATGATAACTAATGTAGACTGTCAGTGTCTGCCTCTGCTGTCTCACCTGGGGGTTGGGGGGGCTGCAGCCACGTTTCGTGTGCACTGCCGGTGGCGGCACCATCGGCGGCTGCAGTGCAGAATTAACTTGCTCAGTGCTGCCACTAGGAATTTCGGGGCCCCTCACAGACAAAATTTTGGGGCACCCCAGACAGTCCGCCTAACCTCCACTACCTAAACACATGAGATATAGATATAGATATAGATACATACACACTTGAGACTTCTGCTGGCTGAATCCATAGTAGCTGTATAGATAATCGAGAATACACAAAGAGACGGCTGCGGGACGCATGCAAAATGCAGAAGGCTGCTGACCGTACGCTCAATAGCCTGGACAAAGCCCTCAGAGCCCTGGACAAGGCCCCCAGAGCCCTGGACAAGGCCCCCAGAGCCCTGGACACGGCCCCCAGAGCCCTGGACACGGCCCCCAGAGCCCGGACACGGCCCCCAGAGCCCTGGACCAGGCCCCCAGAGCCCTGCACATGGCCCCCAGCGCCCTGGACAAGGCCCCCAGAGCCCTGCACACGGCCCCCAGAGCCCTGCACACGGCCCCCAGCGCACTGGACAAGGCCCCCAGAGCCCTGGACAAGGCCCCCAGCGCCCTGAACAAGGCCCCCAGATCCCTGCACACGGCCCCCAGCGCCCTGCACACAGCCCCCAGATCCCTGCACACGGCCCCCAGAGCCCTGGACAAGGCCCCCAGAGCCCTGCACACGGCCCCCAGAGCCCTGCACACGGCCCCCAGAGCCCTGGACACGGCCCCCAGAGCCCTGCACACGGCCCCCAGGGCCCTGCACACGGCCCCCATAGCCCTGGACAAGGCCCCCAGAGCCCTGGACACTGCATAGCCATGGGGTCCCCACTGCTGTGGGATCCTGGGCACTGTGTATTTGTTCCTGGGGGCCCCCTTTTCACTCCCCCCCTTCCTGCTCCCCCTCCTAACCTGTGTGGCAGTCAGGCACACACACAGACAGACACAGACAAACAAGCAGACACACAGACATACAAACAGACACTGACAGCATACTCACTAGCAGCAGCAAGTCTGTCCTGAGTCCTGACTCCTCTCCATCCTGTCGGTCTCGGCTCCGCTGTTCTTCTCCCTCCTGCCGGCTCCTGTGCTCCTTCTGCCGGCCCCAGCGTGACTTCCGGATTGACAATGAAGATGTCAATCTCGTCCAGGCCGGCCCTCTCTCTCCCTTGACGGCCACAGGGACCCGTTCTAGAGGTGAGGGGGTGGGGCCCAGAGGAGAGTGGCAGGAGAGAGGGCTATAGAAGAGGTGAGAGGGCGGGGCTCTGAGGAGATCGAGGCCCCCGCCCTCACCTCTCCACTGAGCCCCCTCTTCTGTGAATCATCGCCGGGAGCAGAGGGCCAGCGCTGTCATCACGGGGGGTTGGGGTTGCAGGCGGTCATTGGACCCGCTCGCCCGCACTGTTCAGCAGGGGGTAGTGAGGGGCGGGGCTAGGTGGGCGGGGCCTCTAGACCTGAGGGCCTACCATGACTTTTTCCCGGTTACCCGCCAGAGCAGTCCGAGCCTGCATTTCTCACATGTCTACTTTACATCAGCACAATTTTGGAAACAATTTTTTTTTGTTAGGGACTTAGAAGATTTATCATCAATTTCTCATATTTCCTTCAAAATTTTGTGACTTTGAGGGGTCTACATGACAGAAATACCCAGAAGTGACACCATTCTAAAAACTGCACCCCTCAGACTGCTCAAAACTACATTCAAGAAGTTTATTAAACCTTCAGGTGCTTCACAGGAACTAAAGCAACGTGGAAGGAAAAAATGAGCATTTTACTTTTTTCCTCAAAAATGTTAATTTAGCACTGAATTTTGCCTTTTCAAAAGGGAAACATGGGCCCCATACTTTATTGTGGAATTTCTCCTGAGTACGCCGATATCTCATACGTGGTGGAAAACTACTGTTTGGGCATGTGGCAGGGCTCGGAATTGAGGGAGCACAATTTGACTGTTAAAGCAGAAATTTAGCTGCGATCGTTATCGGAGGCCATGTCGCATTTCGAGAGCTCCTGATGTGCCTCAATAGTGGAAACTCCCCACAACTGACCCAATTTTGGAAACTAGACACCTTAAGGAACGTTTCTAGATGTTCGGTTAGCACCTTAAACCCCCAGGTGCTTCAAAGAAATTTAGAACATTGAGCCATGAAAATGGAATAATCACATTTTTTCCCAAAAAATGTTGTTTGAGCTTAAATTATTTTCATTTTCACTAGGGTTACAGTAAAAAATGCACCACATAATTTGTTGTGCAATTTGTTTTGAGTATGCCGTTACTCCGTATGTGGCAGAAAACCACTGTTTGGGTGCATGGCAGGGTTCGGAAGGGAAGGACCGCCATTTAAACTCAAAATTGTCTGGAGACATTAGAGGACACTATTTTGCGTTTGGAGAACCCCTGATGTGCCTATGCATTGGAAAGCCCACCACAAGTGACCCAACTTTGGAAACTAGACCCCTCAAAGAACTTATTTAGGTGTGTGGTGAGCAGCTTGAACCCCCAGGCATTTCACAGAATTTTGGAATATCGAACAACAAAAGTAAAAAAAACTCATTTTCTCCACAAAAATGTTTTTTCATCTTAAATATATTTATTTTCACTGGAGTAACAAGAGGAAATTTACCCCAAAATTTGTTTTGCAATTTCTCCTGAGTATGCCGATACCCCATATATTGCAGAAAACCCTTGTCTGGGCAGCGTTAAGAAGGGAAAGAGTGCCATTAAAACTCAAAATTGGCTGTAATTATTAGCATGTCACATTTGGAGAGCACCTGAGGTGCCTAAAAAGTGGAAAGCTCGCACAATTTACCTCATTTTGGAAACTAGACCACTCAAAGAACTTATTTAGATGTGTGGTGAGCACTTTGATCCACTAGGTGCTTCACAGAATTTTAGAATGTTGAACTGTGAAAAGAAAAAAAAAATCACATTTTTCCCTTAATTGTTTTGGCCCCAAATTTTGTATTTTCACAAGGGCAACAGGAGAAAATGCACCATACAATTTTTTGTTCAACATCTCTTAAAGGGATCCTGTCACCCCCAAAACGCCATATAAGCTATTAAAACATGTCCCTAGAGCATATTATCACTTATCCTACACTCCTTTTTGCTCAGAAATGCATCTAGTGAAAAAGTATAAAAAACGTTATTTAGCTCACTCATTAGCCATGTTAATGAGTTGTGGCTATATTCATAGTCACCCAGGCAGGCTCTCCTCCTCATAATATCACGCCTTAATAGGCGTGATCTTGAATGCTGATTCTAATCTGCGCCTCCCCGCTCTCCTCTGTGCCGGTGGGGCTGCAGTGCGGCTGTAATGACGCAAATCTTGTCATTTCCGACATCGGGTGACGTGTGTACGCCCGCGCCGCTCTGTTATGCCTCCAGCACCGCATTGCGCATGCGTGCTGGAGGCATAACAGAGCGGCGCGGGTGTACACACGTCACCCGATGCCGGAAATGACGCGATTCGCGTCATTACAGCCGCACTGCAGCCCCGCCAGCACAGAGGAGAGCGGGGAGGCGCAGATTAGAATCAGCATTCAACCTCACGCCTATTAAGGCGTGACATTATGAGGAGGAGAGCCCGCCTGGTTGACTATGAATATAGCCACCGGTCATTACCATGGCTAATGAGTGAGTTAAATAACGTTTTTATCAGTGCTTTTTTTGTAAAAAATATTTCCTGGTACGCCTCTCGGAGCCAAGGGGGGTTGGGGGGATGGGGCCTGGAGGATGGGGTTGGAGGCGGGCTGCCGTCAGAGGCCGGGCAAGATTAATATATTTAATATATTAATATGTTTGCTCCGAACGTTGCACCCGGTCTTATTTTCAGGGGGGGAGGCATACACACACAGGGGCATACACTCACAGTACGGTGGTTCAGTAGTTAGCACTGTATACAGTGGCTCAGTGGCTAGTACTGTATACGGTGGCTCAGTGGTTAGCACTGTATACGGTGGCTCAGTGGTTAGTACTGTATACGGTGGCTCAGTGGTTAGCATTGTACGGTGTCTCAGTGGTTAGCATTGTACGGTGGCTCAGTGGTTAGCATTTTCGCTGCCGTGCTATGGAGTTCATAGTGTAATATAAGTGCAAAAAAACTTTATTCTTAATATTATGTCACAGTACCAGGATCTGAGGATCTTCTATTTCGAGGTCAGGGGCTCTCTGATGCCATGTTGCTGTCTGTCTCACTGTCGTCCTCTTTTGACACTGCAGTGCAGTGGACAAGAGAGCATTAACTGGTTAATAACAAGAAGTATGTAGTGTACTAACTGAGCCATAAACCCTCCCCATACCAGTAGGATTACTATATGGATTTTAGTATTAGGGTATGGACACACTGGTGTGAAACTCTGATGAGTGCAATGTGTGATTTTCTCACATTGCAATCAATCTCTGAGAGCACAATGACGAGTGTTGGACGCTTTTTTCTCATCCAGATTCAGGATGAGAAAAAAGTTGCAACATGCTGCGACAGTATGTGATTCCCGTGTGAGACTCGCCAATGCAAGTCTATGGGACTGACAAAATCACGGACCGCACACTGACAGCACATGGATCATCCGAGAGGCATCAGTTTTTTTCATGGATACATTATCATTCTGCAGCTGAGACAACTGTAAAATGTTCCTGTAAATGATTATACAGTAATAGCTGCTGAGAAAAAACACGGATTGATTGCACACAGATGTGATCTGAGAATATGAGAGAAATGTCGGACACTCACACAGCAGTTGGATGCCAAACGGACAATAAAACAGATGTCACTTGTCCGACTCTCCTGGATGAGAAACAGACCGATTTTAAGGCGGCGGGAGACAGTGTACCACCAAGTCCCCAGCTCCGTGCTGTGCACAGTGTACCACCATGTCCTCAGTTCTGTGCACAGACAGTGTAACACCATGTCCTCAGCTCCGTGCTGTGCACATTGTACCACCATGTCCTCAGTCCTGTGCACAGACAGTGTACCACCATGTCCTCAGCTCCATGCTATGCACCACCATGTCCTCTGCCCACACTCCACCATGTCCTCTGCACCCCCCCTCCATGTCCTCTGCACACCCCTCCACGTCCTCTGCACACCCCCCATGTCCTCTGCACACCCCTCCATGTCCTCTGCACACCCCTCCATGACCTCTGCACACCCCTCCATGTCCTCTGCACACCCCCCATGTCCTCTGCACACCCCCCATGTCCTCTGCACACCCCTCCATGTCCTCTGCACACCCCTCCATATCCTCTGCACACCCCTCCACGTCCTCTGCACACCCTTCCACGTGTTCTGCACACACCCCCATGTCCTCTGCACCCCCCATGTCCTCTGCACACCCCCCATGCCATGTCCTCTGCACCCCCCCTCCACGTCCTCTGCACCCCCCCTCCACATCCTCTGCACACCCCCCTCATCCTCTGCACACCCCCTCATCCTCTGCACACCCCTCCATGTCCTCTGCACACCCCCCACGTCCTCTGCACACCCCCCTCGTCCTCTGCACACCCCTCCATGTCCTCTGCACCCCCCACGTCCTCTGCACACCCCCCTCATCCTCTGCACCCCCCCACGTCCTCTGCACACACCCCTCATCCTCTGCACACCTCACACGTCCTCTGCACACCTCCTCGTCCTCTGCACACCCCTCCATGTCCTCTGCACACCCCCCACGTCCTCTGCACACCCCCCTCGTCCTCTGCACACCCCTCCATGTCCTCTGCACACCCCCCACGTCCTCTGCACACACCCCTCATCCTCTCCACACCCCCCACGTCCTCTGCACACCCCCCACGTCTTCTGCACACCCCCCACATCCTCTGCACACCCCCCACATCCTCTGCACACCCCCACGTCCACTGCACACCCCCCTCATCCTCTGCACACCCCTCCATGTCCTCTGCACATCCCCCACGTCCTCTGCACACCCCCCTCATCCTCTGCACCCCCCCACGTCCTCTGCACACCCCCCTCGTCCTCTGCACACCCCCCACGTCCTCTGCACACCCCCCACATCCTCTGCACACCCCCATGTCCTCTGCACACCCCCCTCGTCCTCTGCACACCTCCCACGTCCTCTGCATACACCCCTCGTCCTCTACACACCCCCCTCGTCCTCTGCACACCCACCACATCCTCTGCCCACCCCCCATGTCCTCTGCACACACCCCTCATCCTCTGCACACCCCCCACGTCCTCTGCACACCCCCCACATCCTCTGCCCACCCCCCACGTCCTCTGCATACACCCCTCGTCCTCTACACACCCCCCTCGTCCTCTGCACACCCCCCACATCCTCTGCCCAACCCCCACGTCCTCTGCACACACCCCTCATCCTCTGCACCCCCCCCACATCCTCTGCACACCCCCCTCATCCTCTGCACACCCCCACGTCCTCTGCACACGCCCCACGTCCTCTGCACACCCCCCTCATCCTCTGCACACACCCACGTCCTCTGCACACCCCCCTCGTCCTCTGCACACCCCCCACATCCTCTGCACACCCCCTCGTCCTCTGCACACCCCCCATGCCCTCGTCTTCTGCACACCCCCTGTCCTCTGCACACCCCCCTCGTCCTCTGCACCCCCCCCTCGTCCTCTGCAAACCCCCCATGCCCTCGTCTTCTGCACACCCCCTGGCCTCTGCACACACCCCTCGTCCTCTGCACACCCCCCTCGTCCTCTGCAAACCCCCTCTTCCTCTGCACACCCCTCCGTCCTCTGCACACATCCCCATGTACCTTGTAAAGTCAGTCCCAGTTCCTTCTAATCCGGCAATTCTTCTTCCCGGGCAAAATGTAGCTCCGCCCACCTGAGTCACATGTGCGTGACGTCATGGCAGGTCCTGTTCCACTCGGCATCTATCCTCGCCGCCGGCGGTGCTATGATCCTGCCGCTCACCGACCTCAGCCAGCGTCATGCACCAGCAGTGCAGCACCACTACTAGTGAGGTGAGGCGGGAGGGCGCGATGACCGCGGGGGGGGGAAGCAAGCAGCAGATATTCCGGTACGCCATGCCGGATCGCACCAGGTTTTCCCGGATTTTCCGGTACGGCGTACCGTCCCGTTCCGGTACAAAAAAAGCCCTGGTTTTTATACATTTTCACTAGATGCATTTCTGAGCAAAAAGGAGTGTAGGATAAGTGATAATATGCTCTAGGGACATGTTTTAATAGCTTATGAGGTGTTTTGGGGGGTGACAGGATCCCTTTAAGTACATAGATACCTCATATGTGATTGAAAACTACTTTTGAGGTACAGTGCAAAGCTCAGAACGGAAGTGGTGCCATATTGGATTTAAGATATAGCTGAAATAGGTTGGGGGTGCCATGTCTGCTAACAGATGACGGACCTTGGTGGGGACTTTTAGATTAGTTCACATTCATCCTGTGCTCTATGTTGCGAACTTACATTCGGGTTTCCAGCTACACCTAAAGTTCCAGTTACACACACAGATAATTGTGCAGAGATTGTTGGCAGATCTCTGGTTGCAGTGAAATCATGGACACATTGTTCCATTTTGTGGTCGTGTATAAATGTAACAATTATCTGTGTGTGTAAGGCTGCTTTCACACAGCGTTTTTGTGCTGTCCGAGGGGATCAGACTTTTTGCTGCTCCCCTCGGACAGCAACGGATCCAAACTGATGACTGCAATCGGATGCCAAATAGGCATCCGATCCCGAT
This sequence comes from Allobates femoralis, assembly GCA_033576535.1. Lineage (NCBI taxonomy): Eukaryota > Metazoa > Chordata > Amphibia > Anura > Aromobatidae > Allobates > Allobates femoralis. Next base: position 475,404,723 of record JARQOC010000001.1, on the reverse strand, counting down.
ATTTTGCAGCATCAGTTTAGATCCTCACCCTGCTCCTCCTGTCACATCGTCCCCCTCCTCTCTCCCTCCTGTCACCTTTCTCCTCTGTCTCCCCTCTTTGTCCCCTCTGTCTCCCCTCTTTCTCCCCCTTTTGTCCTCCTGTTGGCCCCCTCTTTGTCCCCTCTTTGTCCTCCTGTTGGTCCCCTCTGTCTCCCCTCTTTCTCCCCCTCTTTGTCCCCTCTTTGTCCTCCTGTTGGCCCCCTCTTTGTCCCCTCTTTGTCCTCCTGTTGGTCCCCTCTGTCTCCCCTCTTTGCCCCCTCTTTGCCCCCCCCTCTTTGCAGAGCTTAAAAAATAAAAAAATCATTATTCTCACCTCACCACGACACCCACGCTGCTTCCAGCTTCTCTTCTTCTGATCAACAGGACCTGGCGTGATGTCACAGTCACATGACCGGTTACCGCGGTAACCGGTCATGTGACTACACTGTGACGTCAGGCCAGGTCCTAGAAGCACAGAGCGCTGGAGGCATCGCTGGATCTCCGGAGAGGTGAGGATAATGATTTCTTTATTTTTAACCCTTTCATTTAACTGTGATATTATGGCACAGAGCGATTTTAGTGTACTGAGCATGCTCAGTACACTAAGATCGGGTCCGAGGAGACATCAGCTGTTTCCTCGGATCCGCGCTCCATAGGCCCCATGTTATTTGGCGCGGATCAGGTCGGATCCAATTCGGTCCGATTTGACCCGCTGTGCCAAAAATCACAGCAGGCTGCGATTTTGGGCACAGCAAAAAATCGGCCAGAATCGGATCCGACAAAAATTGTATGCCAATAAGGCCAAATCCGATGTGATCTGTGCCCATAGGATAACATGGGGCCAAAATCTGATCCGTGGCTGTCCGTTTTACAACGGACAGCCACGGATCACAGAAAAACGCAGTGTGAAAGCACCCTAACTGGGCATTTAGAAATATGTGATTTATGTTGAAGCCCCCAACGGACCCATTCACTATTGAGGCAGCAGTGTAAAGTTATCAACACACGCGGCAATATTGCTTGCAATTTCACTGGCTGCAGTGAAATCATGGACACATTGTTCCATTTGTACACGTCAACAAAATAGATCAATGTGTCCATGATTTCACTGCAACCAGGAAATTACCAGTGTAATTGCAAGCAATATTGCCGCTTGTGATGGTACCTTTACTCTGGTCTCTATTTGGCATCTGTTCATCGATGTCCTTTTCAAAGGTGCACAAAACTATGGTTTACCACACTTTTGCACATGCCTAAAAAAGACGCATGTAAAGATGGACACTGCCAGATCACAGGTCAGAAGAAAGTTCAAAATGACTCCATCTTCTAGCCTTGTGGCAGAAAGTATTTGCTCTACACACAGTAATCACTGGAGAGACTGTCCAGTGTACACCTCGGATCGGTCTTCCCTCTATGATTTCTGGACCCTTCAAGGCTATTAAATCAAGCTTATTGAGACACTGTATCACTGCCATTAGGACCATAATTCAGATGAAGTGGCGCTCTACTATCAGCCCGTCTATTCTAGATTGGCTTAATGAAATGGATTTCCTAAGTAGAGTGGAGAGGCTCTCCACTCATTCGGACAACCGAACGGATAAGTACTTTCAGACATGGTAATCCTGGCTGTTGTTTCGAGAATCTTGTGAGTTTGAAACGGCACTGAGATCATAGCTCCCTCTGTTACAGGACTCGGTATATAGCCTAGAGGTACTGAAGCAGGCCATGCGTGCTGTTCACAGAGCGACAACTTCCCCCTGTGGTTTCCAATCCCTTCTCCTGCAACTTCTAACCTACTATCTATCTCTTAATTTTCCTTTCTTCTTACTCTTTCTCTTATACTCAAGTCTTCATTAAGGCTGCCTTCAGATTTGCAGATGCCTCCGCAGCATTTTGCAGAGGCATCTGCAAGCATCTGCATGCAGACGGCAGCCCCTATGTTTAAAATGGAGCGCACGGCGGTCTGCAGATGCTTGCAGACCGCCGTGCGCACCCATACACTCCTATATGTGATCTGTGCGCAGGCGGATGCCTGCGTACAGATCACACACTCTCGTCCGCACCAGGGACGCGACATGTTGCGTCCCTGGTGCGGGCGAGAGTGTGTGATTTGTGCGCAGGCATCCGCCTGCGCACAGATCACGTGTAGGAGTAAATGGGTGCGCACGGCGGTCTGCAAGCATCTGCAGACCGCCGTGCGCTCCATTTTAAACATAGGGGCTGGCGTCTGCATGCAGATGCTTGCAGATGCCTCCGCAAAACGCTGCGGAGGCATCTGCAAATCTGAAGGCAGCCTAATTTTGAGTTAATGGAAATGATTGGTAAGCAATATTTTAGATATTGACATACATATCGAATGTTATTCTTCTTGGGCAGAAATGGGCTATAGGTTTTTAGGTAAGATCACCCATTATGCTTGTCTGGATCAGAAAGACCAGACCACTACACTGAGTCGGCAGAACGCGATGCGACGACTCTCATTATTACCTGATTATTGTTTGCTATATTGGTATGTACTCATTGGGTGACTATGTTATTGATAAGTTGCCTTACCATGGCAGTGATGGGGTGCCAGTGATCATGTTACCGGGGTCTGATCACTCAGGAGAAGAGCGCAATACCTCTCCCTCCCTCCTAACTTATGTTATTGCTATTGATTGTAGCATTTAGGGGGTTAAACTGTGACAGCTGGATATCAGCTCTCACATCAGCTGCAGACACAGCAGTGATTGTTCCAGCACAGCCATGGTGCCTGCAAATCCCCTTGATGTACTGGGTATGTCCAACGTCAGGAACAAATTGGTTTCCTGGACATACCCAGTAAGTCTAATGTTACAAAGATATTAAATTAACTGCATGTTCAGATTTTGATCAACAGCTCTCATCACTTTTTTTTAAAACTTCTTCAAATGATAAGTACCTTCACAATTTTTCAATCTTTCTTAGGGTATGTTCCAAAGCTGCATTTTTTCAGGGTTTTTTGTGTCACAAAACTGCATGGCTGTCTTTACCCTAACAAACAGTGGCGTAACTTCAGGGCCACGGGCCCCGCTGCGAAAGCTCCAACAGGGCCCCCAATTATTGTAAATCTTTAATAGTATTAGTCTTTTTCTATGGGCCAAAAAGACTTTTGGGGCCCCCTAGGCTGCAGGGCCCGGGTGCGATCGCAACCCCTGCACCCATTGTAGTTACGCCCCTGCTAATACAGTATATGATAATTCTGAAGTGCTAATTTTTTCTTTATAGTTTAGGTGCAGATTGTGGTCAAAACAAAAGAATGAGAATGTCAATTCTTTGCTGCATTTTGTAGCCCTCCCAGCCATCAAGTATACTAACAAAAACTCATGACCACAATTTGCACCAAAAACACACCAAAAAAGCATGTGTGTTGTGGTGCATTTTGCTGACACGTTGTGTAGTTTTGCAGTGTTTTTAAATAAGGAGTGTCGGCACACACCCTTAAAAGCATCACCTTATGACTTTATTTTTGGAGGATCCAAGATGGCCGCTGCATAGAGAGGACGCATTTTACAGTGCTCCCGCTCATCACCTCTCATCCACACCATCCTACTCCAAGGAGTACCGCACTACCACCATCTGGGCTCCATTCCGGACACCCAACATCGAGGACCCCAAAGAAATCTTTATTCTGCCTTCCTGAGCCCAGCAGCACGCTTTACAGAGGGGTTATGCCTGGGCGCTCTCCCCTGGCGCCGGAGTGTGCCCCATCCCACACACCCAGAACCCCGCCGGATCTCCTAACGAGCGGTGTGACCATTGCCACCGGGTGCTGCCACTGCTCTCGACACGTCCCAGAGAGGAAAGACTAAATTGCCTCCATAGTCCACCATGAGGAGTGAGCGAGCAGCGTGGACAGGGGCACTTCCGCCATTAGTGAGCAAGGCGCATTCCTCCTTCGAGTCCCCCCGCTTGCCTGCATCAGCCAGGACACAGAATTCCTGCCCCGGGAGACAGCCTGGGCCCTCCAACCGCGAAGAGAAGAGACGTGGGAGACGGCGCAACAACTGAAACGCGGACAAGGGAAAGTGAGGAGGTATGTGCACTTCCGGCCCGCCACCATTAGAGAACGGAGCGGGCTTCCCTGATGGGTCCCACGCTCATCTTAGTTAACTGGGCCACGGAGCTGCTGTGTAGGGAGCCAACACCGCTGCAAGCCATGTAAGCGGTGTGAGGGTGAGGAGTGCTTGCCTCCTTAGTCCGCCGCCATTAATACGAGGAGCTGTGATTCCCCGGGGAGTCCCCAACCAGCCAGCAGCTGCTAAGACACATAATCCCCAGGAGATCACCCAGGTCCCCCCCAGGTCACTACAGGGAGATACAGAGGAGCCGACACCGAGAGGAGCTGTGCGGCCAGAAGAGAGGGGGAGGGGTACACTCCACCTGACCCTCCATCACTCCAAAGTATTGTTACCTCACTAAAGTGAGAAATTACATATGCAGGAGCATTGCACAACTGGGGAGTGTATACACCCACTCTTGTACAGAGAAACTAGTACCCCACACGCTCTGGACATATAACCCACTTTCGCTGCATAATCAGCATCAGCTCTGATTTAAACTGCTTCCACCTGCCTCCAACCCATAACTTTAACATCACTGGGAGCTACAGTACACATATTTTAAGACAGGATTGGTCTTTTTTATTTTTTTTTTATTTCTCAATATTTTTATTGAAATTTCTTTAGGAAAAGGGTAGGGTGGGAAATATATAGGGTAGTATGTAGGAGATAAATTACATATTACAGACATACAGGCATACAGAAATACAGGAACATTGGGGTAGTCATACAGTTGGGTAATATAAGTATATGAGTATATCGATACAAAAGCAAAATACAAAAAGAAAACAAATAACCAATATAAGCTATTCTTATTTAACGGCAGTTAAGCTATTAACTGTGGTTCGGCTAGATTTATTCGAACCTGAACACAAAATTGGATTGTTATGTTAGATCTGCATTCATACTTAAAGGGAGAAAATCAGATGCAATTTCCGAGAGACATCTATAAATTGATGAAGTGGAGATGTTAGGTTGTGAGGTTAACGTCAATGGACCTAGTGAGATGATTTAAAGATTGTGATGAGATCCAGGGCTCCCAATTTGAAAAATATTTGTTATATGAATTATTTCTAACCGCATTAATTGAATTCGTATGTGCAGTGGAGGACATTCGGTCAATTAGTTCCAGGATTGTAGGAGACGTTGTAGTCTTCCATCTAGCAGCTAGAAGGACCTTAGCGGTTAATAAAATGTGTTTTGATAACAGGATTGGTCTTGACCCACATCAGACCCATCTTTACTGCAGATAAACCTACTCTTTAAATCCCTCTGGAGCGTGGTGTCCTACATCTACCAGGAGGATCTTCCTATTAACCTGTTAAGCCCCTTACTTCTCTACAACACCAACTGCTGATCTATACCATCTACTGCCAGCTGAGGGGGCAACTACTCTACAACTTACCTACTAGCACTTTCATTGTGACATTTCATTCTACAAAACTTTACTGTAATTTCAAAAACATGTCTACCTGAGCTTAATGAATGTAGACTAGAGGAGACCTAAAACAGACATTTTTCATTATAATCCTACAAATCTGTAATTAACTATGGGAAAACCGTAATAAACCCCCCCTCGAACATCGTCTAAATCCACCAATCCAGTCACCCAAGCCGACATGGATAAATACTTGAAAAAAACAGGTTGATCTTGCTGACTACTCTAAACCCCTTAAACGTACAGTCAAACTAATGGAAGATTACTCCAACTTCGAAGTTGAGAGTGACTCTGACATTGGAGATGGATCGCGAGAAAAAAAAGTCACTCGCTCTTTCATAAAACGGATCCTGTCAAAAGCACTAGAACCGATAGGCAAAGAACAAGCCTAAATTAAGCAGGACTTGGTGCAACAGGATCACAGACTAGAGACAGTAGAATGTACCCAAATGACCATGACGCAACAGACTAACAACCTACTTGACTGCTTAAACATTCATGAAAACCAACTACATGCCATCCACTCCACTCTCGAGGATCACGAAAACCATGAGCGGAGAAACAACATCCGCATAAAAGGCCTCCCGGAGTCAGTGGCCTATGAAGCCCTATCCTCAGCAGCGAGAGAAATTTTTAACAAACTATTAAGAGATGATGACCCGAAAGATATGGAGATTGTTGATATAGAAAACAAGCTCTCGTCCCACCCCATTAGATCATTATTACTTACTCACATCGAAGGCAGCCCTAGTCCACCCCAAAATGACCCCATGACCGAACGATTCTTCACGTATAGTCAAAAATGTGCAATTACCTGGTGCCACCATCGTCCCCTCTTCTCAAGATATCTGATATACTACAATATATAATATAAGAACAGAACAACTACTTAACCCCGGAGAAACGCAAACCCGGCAACTTACAAACATTACAATAGACCAGTGGCTTATAGAAGGAGCTCTCCTTCCAGTATCAGATATACAAAAAGTACCGGGCCTTGAGAATTTCAACTATCTTCAGCATAAAATGCTACAGACTATGCTTCACAAAATGCGATTCCACTTAGCACAACACGTGAACCCACACCGTTTGAAATACTGTGCGCCAAAACAACAAAACCCACTAAGATTCTTTCCACGATATACAAAAATACATTATGCAACGACCTTTGTCTAAAGAGAGCTTATATTTCTAGTAGGGAAAGAGACCTAGGATATCAACTCATGAAAGCACAAATACTTCATATCTATGCCCACTTACATGGACCAACAAAGTGTGTAATGACCGAAGAAAACTCCTTTAAAATAGTTACACGGTGGTATGTCACGCCACAACAAACACACACCTGGCATGCAGATTCACACACGGGTTGCTGACGATGTGGGAATGACAACAGAGACTATCTTCACCTATGGTGGCATTGCTCAATCCTAAAGCCCTTCTGGAAGTTGACAGAGAATTTGATACACAAAGTCACAAAACAAAAATTATGTTAACACCAGAAATTGTGCTCCTAAACCTTCCTATAGGATCTCAACATAAGAAGATTTCTAGCATAGTCTATAATATCCTAGCTGCAGCAAAACTACTTATTCCAACCGTCTGGAGATCAACTCAAATACCCAACCTCCAACTACTCATCGACAAAATCAACCAACTACACAATATGGCCAAACTAATAGCTGAAGTAAACTACACGCAAACATCCTTAAGAGACCATTGGCAAACCTGGTTGCTCTATCAAAATAAACACATCAATTACCTGACATAACGTCATGTCTAACTAGATTATGAACAACCTCACTACCATCACCCTACCCCCTCCACCATCACCCGAACTTCTCCAACCCTACTTCACCCAAACTCTTCCCCCGCTCTTCTCTTACTATCCTTTTTACCCCCACTTTTCTTAAAATACTTCCTCTTTAATTAAGATGTTTATTGATACATCAAAATGTATAACTTTACAATCCGAGGGATTATGTCTTTTAACCTCTATATGAAAAAAAAAAAAACATCAACCTTATCTCAAGCGCCTCCCTCTCTCTCTGCTTGTTCTGCACTATTGTTTAGTCAATTTATCATTGTCTATACCAATGTTTTTTCTGATATTCAATAAAAAGAATTTTTGAAATGAAATGACTTTATTTTGATTTTGTTGAGGGTATTTTTATTTTTTTTGTGACCAGCAAATGCGGCTGCATTTTCTTACAGCAAATATGTGTGAGACCTGATGCTCGAAAATATAAATTATTATTATTTATTTATAGAGCATCATTGATTCCATGGTGCTTTACATGAGAAAGGGATACATACTAACAAGTTATAAATACAGTGAACAATCTAACAGTGACACACCAATAAAGAGTGGAGAGAGGAAACATTTTATTTACTTTTTAAGCCAACATTCCAGTGTTTGTCTTTTTTCTTTCACCGCTGGAGTGGTGCTTTAGATTTTAGTCCCCTTCCCCTACTCTTATACTCACCTTCCTGCAGCCTAATCTGTTATCAATGTCACTCAAATTTTTCTTCTCCACTTTGTGATTTGCAAGCTCCTCCTTGGTTTCATAGAACAAACTGGATGCTAGAACTCATTGCAAGTCTATGAGCCTCAATATGGCCCTCATAGACTTGCATCAAGAGCTTGTGACATAAAGTCATGCCTGAAACCTTGAAATTATTCCAAGAAAATTAAGTATTTTTGCCCAAAAATTATTGCAATTACACGTTTTGTTATACAGATGTTTAATTCCTTTGTGTGTATTGGAACAACCCAAAAGAAATTAAGAAAAAAAGGCAAATTGAACAAAACCTCAAAAATGTGCTTGACATCATTTTGGGCATCCTCAACTTAATATTTGGTTGCACACCTTTTGGAATAAATAACTGCAGTCAATTGCTTTCTATAACTAACCACAAGCTTCTTACTCCTGTCACTGGGAGGCAGGGGTGTTGTCGTGGCGCAAGGTGGGCACCATTGATCGGCTGGCGTTGGAAGCAATGGACTTAAAAAAGGTATGTTGTTGGGTCACTGTCCCGTCCCTTAGTTGGCATTTTGACTGGAGAAGGACTCTTTTCAACTGTTTTTGAGTCCTTCAAAAAGCAAGACCTGATTTTTTGTTAATATTATTTTTTTCCTTACCAAGTTTAATGCTGATTGTGCTTTCCCATGCCAGATTTGTGGGACTGCAGCCTTTAGGCCATACCTCAAAGTTCTTTATGGACTGTGCCCTTAATGAACTTTGTACAATTGTAATGGAGTCTGCTGATCACTGTGGGACTTTTCTTATTTATACTGTGTATATTGATATATTTGTCTTTTAGACTTATTCTCATCTGTGCTAAGTGACTATGTTAAAATTATTACTGTCTGAGTCTGATAAATGTTACTAATGACCTCATGTACCACCATGACCTTTTTTCAAAAGTTTCTACAGTAAAGTTTTTTACTTCACTCATTGTGTGCTAGACTGTTTCTGAAAAGAGGTACTTAGATACTGCCTTACAGAGACTGGCAAACAGCCTGCAGGTCTCAGACCTGACAGTATGAGGTATGAAAATGCAAGATATTAAACACACTCTTGTTGAGCAGGGATGTCCAAGAGCAGTCCTCAGGGGCCGCAATCAGTGCATGTTTTGAAGATTATTTTATCATTGCACAAGGTGCTGGAATCATCACCTTTGCAGGTGATGAAATTAGCACCTGTTCAATGCTAAGGAAATCCTGAAAACTTGCACTGTTTTCAGTCCTTAAGGACTGTAGTTGACCACCCTTGCACTAGAAGTGTGGACATAGCCAGGGGGGCACGAGGAGTCAGCGAGCCCTTTCACCACAAAGTTGCTCTCTCTGGTCCCTCTTAGGCCCTCTGCAGATGTTGCGTTTTTTGATGCTTTTTTTAACACAGATTTTTCAAATATGCATCAAAATCTGCATGTCTATCCTGAGGCCAGCAAAGTCTATGTCAGGTAAGAATTGCTGTGCCCAAATTGTTTTTTGTTTCCTTGCACATGTGATTCAGATTTCTTTTTTCTGCCCCAAAATCTGCACGAAATCTGCAAGGAAAAAAAACATGTTGGCACAGCACTTCTGGCTCTCATAGACTTTGCTGCCTTTAGGATAGGCCAGGGTCACACTCACCATTTTTAGCAGATGTCATAGGCATCCACTAAAAATGTAGACATTTTCTACTGAAGCGGATACCATTAACTGTATGCACTCTATCAGGACGCAGTACCATAGTACCTCATGAATTACCTGCACAGCCAGCGGCCACACACAGAGCGTCTTGGGTGGCCGCTTTTCAGGAGCGCAAGCAGCGTTTCCTGTGCACTGAGGAAAACCGGCCGCCCAAGACGCTCTGTGTGCGGCTGCTGTGCAAGTACTATGGTACTGCGTCCTGCTGGAGTGCATACCATTAATGGTATCTGCTTCAGCAGAAAATGTCTACATTTTTAATGGATGTCTCTGACATCTGCTAAAAACAGTGAGTGTGACCCTGGCCATACACATTCAGATTTTGTTGCATATTCGAAAAATCTTCAGGATAGACATGCAAATTTTCAATATCTGCTTCAAAAGAAGCATCAAGCAATGTACCATAGGCACGGATCCTTACAACAATATGGTGTGGTCACGATCACAGCATCATCATATGCTGTGATAGCAGGCACACAGCTGGTGAGAGTGTGACAAGTAGTGCATCACAAACATTACTGCAGTTCAGACTCGAGGGATCACACAGGGGCTATCACTTGTATTTGAACTGCACTGCACTCCCTGACGTTCCTACTCCTCACACGCGCTTGTCTTATGATACAGGTGAGATATACTCGCTACATCTCACACGATATTGCAGCTCTCACGAGACAGCTAGTGTTACTGATGCCACTGTGGTCACACAGTGGGATTCCCTGCTGCATGATACCCACAGTGTAACCTGAGACAACCTCTGTGTAGTCACAGCTTGACAGCTTGTCACACTGCCCAGAGCTGTGCAGTGCCTGGTTTCCCACCATATGGGGGAAGCAGTCATTGATCTTTGCCCCTAATGATGCCGCTACTTCAGCATTTATTTGGGTTTCGGAATTTTTGAGGTTTTCTTTCTAACATTTTTACACCCTTTTCAGAGGGGTGTTGAGTGTAATAGGAGACTTTAAACAAATGGATTTTAATAATGAAAAAAGGTGAACAAGGAATTATTGGAGTGATTTTTCAAATAAAATATTTTTGGGCATTGTTATCTTGTGTCCCTACTGTCTAAGTTAGTAATATCGGGTATCTGATTGATGCTTTGACATTACTAACCTCTGGCCTTGCTGCCAGCTGACATTACCCAGCTGGCTTCAACTCCAAATACCATTACCCTGTTTGCCGACGCACCTGGGCAGCAAGAGAGCCAGGGCAAAACACCAGGCGTGGCGCATCTAATGGGGGCACCACTCCTGGTGCGGCTGTGGTCTGCTAATTTTATTCAAGATCTCAAAATCTTTTTAGATTTTAAAGACTACTTAACTTTTCAGCTGTTCAAGTGGGTTGATGGATAGATGGAATTAAAGTACAGATTGATTTATAGGTAAATGTTAAAAATAGATTTACTGATAGATGTCAAACAGCTATATAATGTCCACCCCTATATATTGTAAGCTTGCACCTTATAGTGCCTTTTATTTTGCACTAAAGGGTGTTTTAGCCTTGTATTAACCTTTAAAAAACTAATAGAAAAAAAGCCATTGACTACCCTCTATTTTTCTTTGCCAGCACAATTTTTCTTTGTACAGCAGACAGTTGCAGCCTGCATACCACAGCTGGTGGCTTAATCTTGGCTGTTATCAAAATTGTGGGGAGGAGACCCCATTAACATTTTTTCAATTATTTATTTTTAGAGTAAACTGACAATCACGGATGCCGGTAGAAAGGGTGGACAAGGCTAAGTCTATCTTTAAGCAATCAGGAGAGGGGGAAGCAGTGAATGCCTGAGGTTCATGAGCGGGCATGGAAGCATGGTGACAGTGACACTGAAGCTTGCTAAGCAACAATGTAAAAAGATAATGTCTGTGCCAAAATAGTGTGGCTCCACTGTAAAACAGATTGAGCTGTGTTTGTCCGCTTTTGGGCCCCTTTGAAGGTGTTTTCTAACCCTTGATTTTGGGGTTCGGAAGTTTGTTGAACTGTTCGCCAATCTATTCGGCGAACATATGCCCATTCGCCAAACCAAATCTAACCCAAACTTCAAAACGTTCACTCATCTCTACTTGTATCTTTGAGATTGTTGATATTTTTGGTTCTCTAACTCAACAATTTTGGTTCTCAAGTCCTCAGACAGATCTCTTCTCCTTTCTTTTCTTCATGCTTAATGTGAAACACAATGCAAAGACTGAGTCAACTTCTCCCCTTTTTATGCAGTTTCAGGCGTGATTTTCATATTGCCAACACTGTTTGTGCCACAGCTGAGTATGACATGCTTGAAACAAAGTTGTTTACCCATAATTTTGGAGAGATGGCAATACTTTTATGAGGCTCATTTGTTTTCTTTAAATTACGTCCAATTTAGCCTTTTTTATCAGTTTTTTTTTGTTCATTTTAACACAGACAAAAGAAATAAACATGTGTTTCATGCAATAATTTTCTGAGAGAAATTTTCAACAACAATTTCAAGCGTGCCAACACTTTCGGGCATGACTGTATCTTCTGACTTCCAGCCAGTCAGAAGTTGCAGTCACAAGATGGCGCTATGAAACCAATGTGATGCCAAAAAAGGTGAAGATGCCTCATGAGGTGAGTATAACCCTCAGAAAAGGGACCTTACATTAAACGCACCAGTTCAGTGCTGACAAAAAAACGGAAAATGCTGACTGGTGCTCTAAAGGAGTTGTCCACTACTAGAATAGCCACATCTGTTTCCCCATGTTTTGACCCATTAAAATAAAAAGCTTGTATTTACCTCCACTGATGGCACTGTTCCAGAATTGTTGGCGCTTTCTTTCCTGGGTTGTGACATCACATGATGTCTACACCCATTCACTGTCAACGTCTCTCTCTTTGCCTTCAGATGTATAAGTAATTAACAAATGAGTGGCCAGCCACAGTTCTCATTACCTTTTGATTACTTATACGTCTGAATGCGGGGAGAAAGAAGTAGATGGTGATTGACATGGGGCTTGCACAACCTCATGTGAGCCCCGGGACCACAAGCACTGGCACTGCTGGAACAGTGTTGTAAGCAAGGTTAGTTCATGGTGGGTTTACACGCTCAGATATCTGAAACAATATCGTTTGGAATGTCACGTGACTGTGATCGTTTCGACATCGTTAGTGCGATGTCAAACACAATGATATCGTTAACGATGTGTAATTTTGCAATGTGCCAGCGTCGTTCATTACAACTTTGTGAATGATTGGATAAAGTGGCAGGAATAGGAGAATTCAGAACGATATCATTCATCTTGGTGTCACACTGAACAATGCTGCACTTTGCTGGAGCGTTAATTGGACGATGAACGATAAAAGTGAGGTCCTGAGCACACTTTTGAGATGTCCGATCCAACCATTTTTCCTTCAGATATCCTGCGTTTACATGCAGCGATGCAAAAACTATATAGTTCGAACGATGTCAAAAGTGTGACGTTTAAACGATATCGTTTCAGATATCTGAGCGTGTAAACCCACCATAAGCTTTTTAATTTTAATGGGGCCAAACATGAGAAATAAAAATAGGTTGTTATAGAAGTGGACAACCCATTTAATTTCGCCTATCCATTGCAGATATATTTGCAATTTAATTATATGGTATTAATAAGCTTACTTATTTAAATTCCGCATGGGTGCTATCAGAAAGGTTTACACTGAGGGTGTGTATGTTTTTCCCCTGTATTATGCTAAACAATCATTAGCAGGCGGCAAACCTCAAAGCAAAAACATGAACCAACCATACTGTTGTACAAGTTTCTGCATAAGGGTGTTTTTCCATCTGCGTTATTTACAATTCCGGCAGATCAGGCAAACCTGAACTTTTGCCTGATCTGCCGTTTTGCAAATCCGGCGGAATTGCGCCTTTTCTGCAAAAAGCAGATGCATCCCACTAGTGGCAAGGTTGCGCTTGTGTTTAATGCATTGTAGAGGGATCTTCGGACATGTGCGGAGACTCGCATTTTCCCCACGATCCCACACTTTCAGCACTTTCGGTGCCGGACAAAACCGCTGCTAGCTCATCCGGCGCCAGAGTTGCCGTAAGTGCCGGATAACTGGCAAAACTGCAAGCCACTGCACATGTCCGGAGATCCCTTTACAATGCATTAGCACAAGAGCAACCTTGGCACGAGTGTGCCGCATTGTGTTTTTGCAAAAATGGAAGACTTGCAAAACTGCAGATGTGAAAGCACCCTAAGATGTGTGGCAGACATTCCTGAGCTTTGATTACATATTTGTTCCTCTGTTGAGTGACTATTGCATTACATTATTGCTGCATGCTCTAACCACTAAACCACTGTGATGGTCATACAGAAACTGCAACTTTCCTTTTTTTTTAGTATATGCAGAAAAGAACGAGGAAATTACACCAGAGACACAAAATAGCTCAGAAAGTCTGAATCTGCAGGTACTCCAAAGACTGCAAGAAAAGGTAAAGATAAAAATTCTGAGAAATCCGAAAAAGAAAAGTCTGGCAAGGACAAAGATAGAGAGAGACTGCAGTCAACCCCTACTTCAAGACCTGAGTCTCAGGTAAGTAATTTACTATTACCTTCATGGCCAACTTTGGGTTGGATGCCAAACGGTTTATTGTTTTTTCCCCAAAACCAAAAATGATTTTTCATCCACAAATAGCATTTGAAGAAAAACTATATATTAGCTTCTGCAATCTATAATTGTTTTAGAAATATTTATTCATATATTATTACATATAAGTAAATATTTACACATGTATATAAGCAGGGTTGTATTTGTATCTTTTGCTGTCCTAGGCCCAAAGTCAAAATACGCCCTATTTAAGGCCCATTTATACCTGCCAATTGTTATCATGATTTACTTATTTTTGAGCAATCATAACATTGTGCCCAGCTTGTGTGTCTGGAGAAACACACTCCATAAATTAAGCACATTCTCCTCATTACAACAATGCCAAACATGTGGATGTTAACTGTGGTTTAGACATTGTAGGGCTCATAAGGGGGGAAGCATTTGGATTTGGGAAAGCAGGTTTTGCTGGCTTTCTTTTTGGGAAGACGAGGAGCCATAGTATTTTTTCAGAGCCTTTCAGCTTTCAGTAACATATAAACTCCCTATATTTCTTTTAACAGATGGACCTGAGAGAGGACTTGTTTTTTGCGGGTTCAGTTGAATGCTATTGGTGACAATTTGGGTACAGAACGGTCATGCTGGATGCTGGGAGTGTCTGGAAACAGTGCATGACAGGGATGCATGGACCAATGATGCACGATGCACTACAAAGAACAACAGATGGGGAGACACCAGGGGGAACAAATACAGCGGAGTGCCCTGCTCATATGGAATGGGGAAGAGGTGACCTCCAGAACTCACCTGCAGCTGTGCCCTAATCTCCCTACTGTCCCTATATGGGTTCTTTCACCCCATCTCCAAGCAGGATACCTAGTCCCTCGCTGGTGTGGCACCCCACCAGGCAGGCCACCACCAGAAGTACTGCACTCCTCCATTAGAGGGAGGGTTGTGCCTCTGCTCTCCAAGTGCTGGGATGAGCTTCACATATACAACACTTAGGGACCCTGGGATGGTGGGTGGACCCAGAAAGAGGACCCAAGCATAGCCGGGAAGGAGAAAAAGGGAGTAGAAGTAGGAAAGACAAAGAGGGAGAAGGAGTGAGAGTGAGGAGCTGAGCAGTGTTGGCTCCCGTGGGCTTGAGCTCGACCATGCTTGCCCCGGATGGGAAAGACCAGTGGGTGTGGAGGAAAGAAAGAGCCCTTGGGGTACGGAACGAGACGTAGATCTCCGTACACTCGTATCTAGCGAGAGTACAGAGGGGCTGGTGGACGACACAGGGAACCAGCCCTGAGCACGGCGCAGATGCTGCAAGTCCGAACCATTGAAACCGGAGGCCCCGAGTTCCTAATGGGAGCTGAAGAAGAAGAACGACGACAGCGCCGAGACTGCTCACAGCAGGAGGAGGAGGCTAACCTGGAGGAGAAAGCCTACGTACGAAAGACTCTAGTACCAGACCTGGAGGTGTAGTGCCGAGGAGTTGTTGTGGACTTCCACCTCCAAAATAGCTGGGGGTTCATAAAGGAGTATGGCTTGGAGCAAGAGGTCTTTGTCAGCAGACGGGACGTTGAGTCGTATTTCCCAAAGGGACACCACAGTCGGGACCTCTACCCTGGAGAAGAGGTCGGTTACACCTGGTGTATGGGATGACAAGGCTGGTACGTGTTGCCGGTGTACAAGATCCTGCAGCCTCGAGCCCCGTATGCAGAGCCAGTTAGACTTTTGAGTGGGAAGGACAGTTTGAGCGCAAGCGTCCCTTACTCATAAAGTAAGACCTGGAAAGTCAGTGTAAATAGTAGTTAGACTGTTGAAACGTGTAGATATTGTATATAGCTGGTTAGTTAGTTAGGTACCGGGAATTGTAAAAATTTACAATGTTTATAATTAACCCACCGTGATCACCATATAGTTGGGTGGAGGGCGTCTGACAAAGAACTGTTTTGAAACCCAGAACGGGAAATCGCTCGACAGATTGTGGACTATTTGCATTCTATATTTTTCTACCTTTTAACGAGCATTTTGTGTTTTCCCTATGATGACTGAGAGACTCAAGCACTTTGTTATAGTAACGTTTAAGCATGGTGCCTCCCAAAAGGAAAGAAAAGTGATGTGTATTGTTATTGTTATTTGAAAAAAAAAATTTTTTGTAAGTTTCTGTGTCACCGGGTTGATTGGGGACAAGCTAACCTTTGCCAAGGGGGAATGTGGCACCCCAATGGCAGGCCGCCACCAGATGTACTGCACTCCTCCATTAGAGACAGGGTTGTGCCTCTGCTCTCCAGGTGCTGGGATGGTACAGTTGAGCTTCACACACACAACACTTAGGGACCCCAGGACAGTGGGTGGACACAGAGGGAGGACCCAAGCATAGGTGGGAAGGAGAAAAAGGGAGTAGAAGTAGGAAAAAAAAGAGGGAGAAGAAGGAGTGAGAGCAAGGAGCTGAGCGGTGTTGGCTCCCGCAGGCTTGAGCACGACCATGCTCGCCCCCTGAGGGAAAGACCAGCGGGTATGGACGAAAGACAGAGCCCTTGAGGTATGGAACGAGACGTACAGTGCTGTGCAAATTAATTGGGACAAAGCAAGTTTTTATAGGATTCAATTTAAATTGCCTGTTCTCACCCACAAAACTTTTCACAGCGCAGCACCTCTCTACCCTCATCTGTCTATCACCCTACCAGTTCTTTTTGCTCTGAAAGTGACTTTAGACTAACATCTGCACTAATCCAAACCTTCCTTGCTCGGCTCCAAGAATTCTCCTGAACTGCACCAATTCTCAAGAATGCTCTACCCCAAGAAATTAGGACAATCTACAACTTGCATAGTATTAGGCGCTTCCTAAAAACACATCTTTCAGGGCAGCCTATTACATTCCCTAATCAAAGTCCTTTATATATAGCCTATTCACTATTTCTCTTAACATAACTCTCTGTCAAACTCCACCAGACCCAAAAGGTCTACAAAAAATGTCTGGTGACCACTCATGCAGCTTTTATCTATCCCCAATTTTCTCAAGATTGCAGGACCATCATTGTAAATAAGCACCTGTACTTTGTGTCACCCCCACCTCATTGTAGATTGTAAGCTCTTGCGGGCAGGGTGGTCATTAATTTTACTGTAATTATTGTACCTTTTTTATAACTGTTACTTATGACTGTATATGAACCTCTGAATGGTAAAGCGTTGCAGAATATATTGGCGATATATCTAAAGATTATTATTATATTATCATTAACCACAATATAGGTCACAGCCACCAGACTCTCTAGAGACTAAACCACAGCTTAACCCTCATGCCACATCATTTTTTTTCCCGAAACGGCGCAGTCATATAAGCCAAAAAATGTATATTCCCCAGGGATACCACTAATTAATCCTGCCACTTCAGGAGATCGGACATGTCTGACTTCGCCAGATATATAATTCGCAGGGGCTTAATAAACATCAGTCTCTCAAAGTTTGATGACCATGCCGAGAACTATAGAGCCTGGAAGTCGACCTTTCAAGCAGTAATCCAAGACCTTACTCTCATCACCAAGGAACGACTGGATTTGCTTATTAATTGGTTAGTCCCAGAATCAGCAGAACACATCAAAACTATAAGAGCAATTCATGTAGACTATTCAGATACAAGTCTTATTACAGCATGGGAGAGACTGGAACAAACCTACTGCAGCTTTGAAGCCATAGAGTGTCCTGTTTCAGAGACAGCAAATCTTCCCAAAGCTAACCAACAAAGACAATCAGATGTTTCAAGATCTTTGTGACCTGCTAAAGGAATTAAAATTGGGAAAATCAGAACCACGTCTTCTAGGACTGAGTTACCTTAATACTGCTCATGGTATACATCCAGTGGTGTCCAAGTTGCCATACAACATGCAGGAAAAATGGTCAGACTTCTGCTGAAGGTACAAAAGAGAGCATAACATGTCCTTTCATCTGTTTTGCATTTCTCCTGATTTGTCAGTGATCAAGCTCATAAAAAGCTTGATCCCAGTTTCGACTTCACTGAACATACTACAGTGTCATCATTCTCATGCACCAGGTATGATAACGCTATCCACCAAGTGTAGAGACTAAGGGGCACAGTATCTGTGAGGACGACTGATGTTCCACTCTACCCTCCATCATTAAACCAACTGCTATTGTTCCTAAAGTTATGGACAGCACCTAAGTTCCACAAAACACCTTACCCACTTAAAGAATGTTGTGTGCTCAGGACAAACATTTACAGGAATGTACAGATACATTCAATGAGCTCAGGAGGATATGTTATAACTGTTGCACCTCCTCAGACCACATTGCTAAGAACTGTAAGGCTGTTATTAAGTGCACTGAATGCAGTACTGACAAACACGTTATGGCTATGCATTTCACACTAGCTCCACACAATTTAAATCTTTCTGCAGGATACAACCCTGCTCCAAAGTATGGCTGGAAGCCACAAGCTCAGGACCCAACTTCAACTGCTATTTCCTCCTTATGTATTGAAGTATGTGGAGAAGGGACTGAGCCTAAATATTGTGTCCAGATATGTCTGGTCAAGGTTTATCTCCATATGCTCAGAGACTTGATCTAGGCTAGGTAATCATGGGTGATATATGTTTGGACTACAGCCATAAGGCATCTGAAGTTGAGTCCTTTAAAACCTATGTGCACCAAAATGCACAACTCACTTCAAGCCATGCCCTCATCACTACAAAGTGAAGGAAAGGTACTCTGACTTTGTCCGAGAGTCAGACACCATTCCTACTCTTTACGGTGAAGACTTAGGGAGCACAGTATTTAGCACAATGCAAGATGACAAAATTTCCTTATTCATGGAAGACAAGGAATTAATTAAAATAATGCACAGTACATTCTTCAAGAAGAATCTGCTGCGTTGTGCCTCTACCCTTCAAGGCTGTAAGAGCCAAGCTTTTAAACAACTGGGAACAGGCTTTATCCAAATTAATCTCACTACAGAACATTAAGTACAAGACTGAAATGAGGGACCATTTTGTAACCTTTATAGACAAGATATTTTGCAATGACTGTGCAGAACCAGCTCCATCCTTGCAAGAGAATGAAGAGTGCTAGTATCTCCCTTCCTTTGGTGTATATCACCCAAGAAAACCTAAACAAATCAGAGTGATGTTTAATTCAAGCGCAAAGCAAGATGGTGTATCTCTAAACAACCTCTCCTCACTGGTCCCTACCGAACTTACAACCTAGTGGGAGTACTCATGAGATTCAGAAAAGAACCAGTTGCTATTACAATGTTCCATTGTTTCTTCATGCAACAAGATAACAGAAATTATTTAAGATTTCTATTGTACCGAAACAACACCAACAAGGAAATGGTTGAATACCGCATGAAGGTGCATGTGTTCGGAAACAGTCCTTCTCCTGCAAGAACTACATATGGCCTTTATAGGACTGCCTCTGATGGTGAATCAGAGTATGGAAATTATGCCAATAGTTCATTGAAAAGGACTTCTACATAAACGATGGTCTCAAATCCCCTCAGTGGAAGAAGCATAGATCTGCTCAAATGCACACAAGGTATGCTTTCAAATGCTTATCTGAGATTACAAAAAATTGAAGTGATATTGTCATGAATGCCTCTCACCCTAATGATCATGCTGCAGAATTCAGAGACTTGAATCTAGTCCTGACAACCCACCAGTACATAGAAGGCTGGGCTTGAGATGGAACTTATTGAAGGACTCCTTCGGCTTTCTGTCAGTTGCGCAGAAAAACTAGTTACTAAGCATGGGGCCCAGTCAGTGGTGAACAGTCTATATGATCTGTTTATTGCACCCCAGACTAATCAAGGCAAGCTTCTGCTGAGACACCTCTCAGAGTCTATTAAGGACTGTGATGCATCCTGGAGATATTCTCTTGTGCTTTGGCTAAGATCCACATAACATGCTGGTACACTCTAGCATCTCTTGCTGCGTGTCTAAGGAAAGAGATTCATATTTTCTCAGATGCCTCAATTGAACTATGCAGCTGATGCATTTGATTATGACTCTAAAATGAGCTCATGTTAGATCATGTTGGGACTGTACTAGCTGTGGAGATCGCATACTTCATGCAGCGCAAATATGGCGCCCCGCAATGAGTGTGTCACAGGAGTGTATTGCAGCCAAGACAGCAGCAGCAATATTCTCTGACTAAGCAATGACACAGTTAAAACTCAGAGCTCCATACCTACATGCACATCAGCATAGAGGGCCAATAAGGTCCTGGTGGGCGGAGTGTAGAGGTAGTGTGTAGTGGAGAAGGAGAACGAAGAAGGGGAGAGAGGAAGCAGGTCAAGATCTGCAACGGAGGAGAGGGGGCCTGCACAGTCCCGTGCAGCCCCCTCGGCTGTCACCCCCGGTTGGGCGCCATTACTTGGTGCCTCAACAACCGGAACCTGGGCGAATGCATATGGGTCAAAACATCCCCGTGCCCACTTACAACCGGATTACTGGTTCCGAAGCTGGGAGTCGTTTATCACTGCCATGCAAACTAGGAGTGGAGGGACCACTTTACAGGAGCACCCCACCACCGCGCACCCACAGAGTCGTCTAGCCAGCGGAGTACCCACTAAAAGGACCCAAGGCTCCCCACAAATCCAGTCAGAATTCCCCGGTAGGGAAATTGAAGCAGCCTCCATGTACCCGATCTGGCACCCCAAGGCGACAACGGCAACACAAACTAGTTAGAATGGAGGAACACCAGCGGAGCTCTGAGAAATCACTGGTCATTGCTGAGTCCACCGTCCGTTACCCGTTAACTGTATGCCATATATCACCTGCTGGTTACAGTAAAGTACCCGTTGCAGAGGCTATCAGTGTCCGTGCCTTTTTCAGAACTGTTTATCTCCGCATATTAGAAGGTAACCGCAGCTGCCTCACAACATCTTGAGCAGCTCCAGGCTCCGGAGACTCCCGCTCATCCTGTGGGGAGCATTCCATCTTGCTGCGTTCCATCCCCCGGAGGCCCAAGCAGCACCGGTGGACATTACCAGAACACTCAGAGGTGGCGTCACGACTTGAAACAACCTTTTAAATCTGTTCAGCCAATATTCCTTTGAATCTGGACCACCGGGCCCCACTTCGGCAGGCGCGGTTCCGTGACAGGAGGAAGAAGCTTTGCCTGCCCCGTGAAGTCCCGGCCACCGGTATGGGTCTAGACAGATTGGCGTCACGAACAGGATACGAGCAGGCCCGTTCCTTAACGGGTGTAGTGTGCTTTAAAAAGACTTTATTTAATCAAAAAGGACTTTGTTCATCCTAAACCGAACTTTTCCCGCCTTTTCATCGTTGGGCCAATATGGCGACCAAGATGGCGGATCCCCGCCATGCGAACCACCACGTGCAGGCCCAGGGGTGCACAAAATCATTGTCCACCCCGATTTCTGGAAACAACCATGGGGGTGGGCCAAAGACTTTTTCCCACGATGGACTACAAAAACCCCCAAAGAAAGTGGGAGTGTCAGAGTCTTCTTCACCAGCTCTTCACCAGAACGGTTACCGGTTTGGACTGGTGTGGTTCCTCCAAGAAGAAGATGACCAGCATGAAGCTCCACCAGCTGATGCAGGAGGCCGAGGCGGAGGCCAGAGCAGCCATAGGCCATCCGGGTCCGGGTCCCGTCCTTACAATCGACGGCAACCCCGACTTCTGGCAAGAGGCATTGCAAGACCTCCGGGTGAGACTTATGGAGACAGTGGAGTGGACAATCCACAGCTGGAGCGTGGGTCTGGGAAGCCGACTTCACCGAGCTATCCAGCAAGGACGTACGAGTACTCTAACTCCAGAACCGGATGACAGCTCCTGTTTCGCCGCCTCACCAGCGCCAACCACCTGTCCTGCCTCATTGCCTGAGCCAATAGACTGTGTTATCCCAATGGAAACCGCGACCTACCCCGTTCCAAGGTCTGAGACCACGACCGAACCTGTTCCAGAGCCGGAGCTTGAGAGCTGCTCCATCACTGAAGCTGACACCTGTTTGGTTCCCGCAAAGGAACCCACTAACGGTCTCACCGCCAACCCAGAGACTGTTACTTGTTTCTCCCCAGAACTGGAGGCCTCCTCTGCAACTCCAGAGGCCTACCTGGTCACCGGGATAGAAACGCCACTGCCCGAAGTCACAGATGAAGAAGCAGGCAGCCTGGAAGCCCTGCAGGATGACCCCAATGAGGACCCCGCAGCACTACTACCCATCCGCCCGGAAGAATCCAGTCCGGCATCTGCACCCAACACGCAGCCCGATGTAATCGTCGGGAGTGGAGGATGATGACGACGACAAGACCCACAGCACCGCTGAGGACCTTTATTGCATCGGTTTTGCCTGGGGAGATACCGCGGAACCTCCGGCTGAGCAACCAGCTCGGGTATGTTGGTCGGGTGCAGCCGCTGCGCCTTCCCCGGTGCCGTTTACCAGAGTGTCCATCCAGACTTCCCGCCAAGCTCAAGCATACCAGCAGCCCCTGCATCGCAAGGACTACTTCCATACCCCGGTTCGTACCAACGACGACATACGTCAGCTCCGCAGGGCAGAGTGGCGAGCTCGGGAGCGAACCAACATGGAGGCTCGTGCCGAGGCTCATCGCCAACCCCCGTTACCTGAGGAACTTTGCAAGGAAGGTAGAGTGACCTCGTTCAATCTATCTAACAGGTGGGGTTTCGCCAGGGAGGAGGGAGTGTACGAGGAGATATTCGTGGGGTGACGCGATGTAGAACCACACTTGCCGAGGGGACATCCAGATTGAGACTTGTATAGAGGGGACATAATCACCTATGAGCGATACGCTTGTTGCGATGGTTGGTTCGCCATACGGGTGCGCAACAGTTCCCTTCATAAGTGACTTGCTTGGACTTTGTCAATGACTTCCTTGCCTGTTTAACCGCTAATAGCATAACCTGGCGGCAAAAGCCCTGGACCCATATTAAGGACAGCCGACCGCCCGCCGGGTCCGCAAAAGGTTAACCTGTTGCATACCAGTTTATATGTGTATACCTGTTATTAATAAAAGTGTTACTTTTATTACCTGTTATAAAAATATAAAAATCTCTCTGTAATGTTTGGGTAGCGCGACACTTGGGGACAAGCGTAATTCACCAAGGGGGAGTGTGGCGCCCCGCAATGAGTGCGTCACAGGAGTGTATTGCAGCCAAGACAGCAGCAGCAATATTCTCTGACAGGTGGCGTCACGACTTGAAGCAACCTTTTAAATCTGTTCAGCCAATATTCCTTTGAATCTGGACCACCGGGCCCCACTTCGGCAGGCGCGGTTCCGTGACAGGAGGAAGAAGCTTTGCCTGCTCCGTGAAGTCCCGACCACCGGTATGGGTCTAGACACAAAATTGCCATTCACGTGGATGACACAAGATTTTACACAGAGAGCAAAGCTCTATGTTTTGGGAAACATAAACAACCAAAAAACAGTTCTATGTCTATGGCCGGTTTCACACCACTGTTGTGGTGTATCAAGATCTGTCTGGTGTTTTGCAGGAAACACCGGACAGAACCTGACTGCCCTGGACAAACAGAGCCGTAGGGAAAATATGCCCTCCGGTTCTGTTTTCTGCCGGAATCAGCAGACCGCAGCAGCAGCTGCTGAAATTTTAAGATCGCGGCTAGTGGGGAGCTAGCCGTGGTCCTGAAATCACAGGCGAGGAGCTCTCCAGCTGCTGAAGTTTAGCAACGCTTTGCTTTCTGTGTGTGTGTGTGAAAGCTTTTCATTGATAACATAGGTTTTGCTGGAAACCAAAAACTCAGGATTAGATGAGCATAGATTTACATAAATCCAAGGCAAATTCTGATCTCAAACGCAGCAAAACCTTCCTATGGGCACATACCCTAACCCTGCTGATCTTATTACTAGACCAGCATCCGCTGCTGCCTTTGCAAACTCTTCTTGGTTGACAGGATCAGAGTTCCTACTGGGTCAGTATAAAGGGACTACCAAAGAAGATGAGTTTAGCCTTCAATATCGATCCAAAGATTCATCCTGGTGTTAAACCCCCATCGCCAAATCCACAGAGAAGGTTGGCTTGGGCTGTCAGCAATTTGAACGCTTCTCCAGGTGGACAAGGACTTTGCTCCATTGCAAGCTTAGTCCACATTGTACAGTGCTATCACAAAAAGGACTGTAATGCTGACTGTAATGGGTGGCACATGTGTCTCGAGCCCCTCTCTGCAGGAGTCATCACTCTGTGTGAAAAGTTTGTGACACGTTCCATAAAACAGAATGTTTTTCACAACAATTGGATTTTATACACAAAGGGCAAGACATTCATAAAAACAGCCCCATGCTCAACTTAAAACCTGTAATTGACAGTAAAGGCATGCTAAGGATCGGTGGTCATTTAAACAAGGCCAAGTTAGAGGACTTAGAAAAAAAATAACCTTATTTTGTTCCTGGTCTTCACCTTGTAACCAACCTACTGATACAGCATTACCACGAAAAAATAAAACATCAAGTCAGACATTTCACCAAAGGTGCTATGAGAGCCGCAGATCTTTGGATTTTGGATCCGAAGAGACAGATTTCCCACTTAATTTATCATTGTGTTCAGTGTCACAAAAGCAGAGGAAAACTGCAGCAACAACAACTGTACAGTATGATTTCCCTGCTTATAGAATAAGTACAGAACCACCATTTAAAGTACTTATGTTGATTTGGATGTCTTTGGTTCATGCGCAGTCACTGCATGTAAACCCATAGGTGGACCTGCAGAGCATAAATGATGGGCAGTGATGTTCACATGCATGAGTGCATGTGCAATACAAATAGAAGTGGTGGAATCCATGGATTCTTTCACTTTCATCAATGCCTTAGAACTGTTCTTTGCCATCAGAGGACTAGTAAAGCAACTGAGATCTGATTGTGGAACCAACTTCATAGTTGCCTGTAAAGAATTCCAAATTCATTCAACAACAATCCAGTACTTTTTGGCAAACAATGGTTGTTCGTGGGTCTTCAACCCTCCTCAAGCTTCCCATAGGAGCAGATCATGGGAAAGAATGATAGGAATCACTTGGCGAATATTGGAGTCTATGTTCATGGATAGAAATAAACAAACTTTCCCCACACATGTTCACCAATTTCAAATTCCGCACTAATATTCAGTTCACTATTGGAAACCCAAGCAATTTACTAAAAAAATCAGTGAACGCGGCTTTGTTTGGGAAAAAAATTTAAATAAAAAATGGCGCTAAAAATTTCCCTGATTGTTTTGGGTCAAAACACTCACCATATTGTTAGGAGTGCTCTTAACCATCAGATGTACCGTTTTCTTTTAACCTTAGAATTTTTTTGAGCTTTAAATAATTTTTTAAGCTTCCTGTTGTCCCACCATATGGGGATGCAGTCATTTTCACCCATGTGACTATTTCAGAATTTACTTAGGTTTCATTATTTTTTATGAGAGGGGTGTTTTTAATTTTTTTCAACACCCTTTTCTTGGGTGAATTGGGTTGAAAGGGAAACTTTAAACAAATGGATTTTAATTAAAAAAAAATGTGATAAAGGAATGCATTGGGGTTATTTTTCAAATAAAATATTTATTGGTGTAGTTATTTGTGTCCTTACTGAGTTGGTTATTAATATTAGGTATCTGCTTGACCACTAACTTCTGGCCTTGCTGCCAGCTGACATTACCCAGCTGAAATCAACTCCAAATACCATTACCCTGTTTTCCAACCCACTTGGCAACAAACAGTGAGAGAGCCAGGGCGAAGCGCCAGTAGTGGCCACTCCTGGGGTGGCTGCGACCCTTCTAATTTTTTTCAAAATTTTAAAATGTTTTAAGATTTTGAAGATTACTCAACTTTTCAGCTGTTCAAGTATGTATATGTATGGATAGCTAGATGGATATAAAGTACAGATTGATTTATAGATAGATGGAAAAAATAGATTTACAGATAGATGTCAAACAGCTATATAATATCCCACTCCCTATATATTGTAAGCTTCTACCCTTTAGTGCCTTTCATGTTGAACCAAAGGGTGTTTTAGCCTTGTATTTAGCTTTAAAAAACAAATTAATAAAAAATAGAAAGCTGATGCGTAACCTCTATTTTTCTTTGCCAGCTATGGTACAGCAGACAGCTGCAGGCTGCAGACCACAGCTGGTGGCTTTATCTTGGATGTTATCAAAATCCTGGGACCCCACAACATTTTTTCAATTATTTATTTTTTATTTTTACAGAAAACCGACGTCTGACATCTGTTTGGTTGCCATACTAGTTGCGCCTCTGTGTAGGGCATTCGGGTCCCTGCTTCAGAGCTGTACTGTGCATGATCAAGAGTCTTCTACACTTCTATGCGCAGTGTGGCACTAATGCCAGGATCCATACACCTGACAGAGGTGCATTGACACTGTGGGAATGAGACACAAGATTTCCATGAGCTGACTGTGAAATCAGCTCCTGGAAATCATGTAATTAGAAGAAGAGGGCAGACTAGTTGGGGGAAACGACACTTCCTCAACTAATTAACGTCCTAGGGAAAATTAGCAATGAAAATTAATTTTTTGTAACATTGGATTGTGAGAATAGCATTAGACAGGGATGGTTAGGCAGTGAACTTTGGACCACACATGAGCCTGCTGATAGTTTAAAAAGGCTTAGGGGACCTTACAGGTTCCCTTTAATAAACTAGGGAATGTAGATGCTTCCTGCGGAGGTGTCTTTACACTCTGTGCTCCAAATGTAGAAAAAGGAATAAAAGTTCTAGATGACCAGTTCATTAAGATAATTTTCCTTTTTCTGCCACTTGTAACTGCTCATGGAGTTATGCGATATCCTAGTAATACTCTTTCGCCAGATTCCGTTATACAAACTGCTAACATTAGTAAACATATTTAGGCTGATGCAATTACTTTGAAAATCCATATCAGGTTGTGTAATCTTGATAATCAAATAATTATTTTATAAATCCACGAAAAGAATGACAGATCTCATGAGTTCAAGTGCAATCAGTCTCAAATCTCACTAACAGCTGCAGCTTGTACAGAGAAGCATAAAAACTCAACATCAGGAGGGAGGTGAGACATTGAGGAGCTGTAATTCAGGCTATGTGGGCTGAGATTGAGAGTAAATGTTTAAAAAAGTACACCATACTACTTATAGGGAACCTGTCACCAGGTTTTTGCAACCTAATCTGAGAGTAGCATAATATAGGACCTGAGATCCTGATTTAAAGGGAACCTGTCAGGTCGTTCTAGCCCCCTAGCCTACCACTCCCTGTCATTGCACCTTGCTAGCTGATCCCTAACCATCCCTGTCTCATCTAAAAGTGCCCTATAAAGATTGCGAAAAATGAGTAATAAACTTACATAGAGTCTGAATCTGGAGACTGGAAAGGCAAGCTCTGGGGCTCCATTCTCCCCTCCTCGCTGGCAATCAGCACACCCCGCTGGGTGTCTTTGTTCTTTGTGTTGTGCCTCCTCTATTGTGAACTTCCTGCCCCCTTGTTGCGATGATATGCCGGGTCGAAATGTGATATCTGGCCCGGTGTATTGTGCGGCTGATCACATGCTCAGCTCAGCTCCGGCGCATATGCAGTGCGCATATTGAAGCCGAGTCGTACACATCGTAAGCCCCCAGAATGCATAGGGCCGGATATGACGTGAACGGCTCGTTGGCTTCAATATGCGCACTGCGTATGCGCTTGAGCCGGACCGAGGACGTGATCAGCCCCACAATGCACCGGGCCAGATATGATGTTCCGGCCCGGCATATCATTGCAGCAAGGGGGGGGGCAAGAAGTTCAAAAAAGAGGAGGCACAACACAAAGAACAAGGACTCCCAGCGGGGTGTGCTGATTGCCAGCGAAGAGGGGAGAATGAAGCCCCAGAGCCTGCCTTTCCAGTCTCCAGATTCAGACTCTATGTAAGTTTATAACTAATTTTTTTCTATCTTTGTAGGGCCCTTTTAGGTGAGACAGGGATGGTTAGGAATCAGCTACCAAGGTACAGGGACATGTAGTGGTAGGCTAGGGGGTAGAACGATCTGACAGGTTCCCTTTAAGCAATGTGTCACTTACTGGGCTGCTCAGTGTAGTTTTGATAAAATCACTGTTTAATCAGCTGGAGATTATCATTAGCAATCTACTTGCCCTGCTGCCAGGTAGTCTGGCATATTCACAGACTGCTAAATCTGCAGTAGAGAAAACAGTAATTTTATTAAAATAACAGCAAGCAGCTCAGTTAGTGACACATCACTGGAATCAGGGTCTCTATTTCTACATTATGCTTCTCTCAGATGGGATGGCAAAAACCTGGTGACAAGTTCCCTTAAAGTCTAAAAATACTTTTAATTTCTGTATGCAGTCTGTATTTTAAAATCTACTGATAGATAAACATTATGATAAAATTGCCCATTAAGACGTGACGCAAAATTTATGAGAAGACTGTAAATTGAGCAGACTTTTTTTTCTAAATAAATGCCATTAACTTTGCTGCAAAAGCTAATAATATGGTAAAGTACACAGTTCTGTTACACGCAGCTCATAAATACATGTTTACAGCATTTGCATCATGTTTAATTAGTGTTCACAGCTCTAAGTGGATTTACATTTTAAATTTATAGCGTGTTTTTCTAATGGATTTTTCCAATTAATTTGATGTGTTATATTGTGTTTGATTGGCACAAAAGTTTATAAATAATTTTTAATGGGTTTCTACTCTTCATTAAAAAAAAAAATAGTTAATGTAAAAAGTACCGTATATACTCGTGTATAAGCCGACCCGTGTATAAGCCGACCCCCCTACTTTTTCCCCCAAAACCTGGGAAAATCTATTGACTCGTGTATAAGCCGAGGGTGGACCCTAGCACAAGTATACAGCCCCCAGCAGTGTGGTATACACCAGTCCCAGAGGTAGATACAGCAGCCCCAGTGGTAGTATACACGCAGCCCCAGTAGTATATACAGCCCCAGTGGTATATACAGCCCCAGTGGTAGTATAGACGCAGCCCTAGTAGTATATACAGCCCCAGTGGTAGTATATACAGCCACAGTGGTAGTATACAGGGCCCCAGCAGTATATACAGCCCCAGTGGTTTATACAGCCCCAGTGGTAGTATACAGGGCCCCAGAGGTATATACAGCCCCAGTGGTAGTATATACAGCCCCAGTGGTAGTATACAGGGCCCCAGCAGTATATACAGCCCCAGTGGTTTATACAGCCCCAGTGGTAGTATACAGGGCCCCAGAGGTATATACAGCCCCAGTGGTAGTATATACAGCCCCAGTGGTAGTATACAGGGCCCCAGCAGTATATACAGCCCCAGTGGTTTATACAGCCCCAGTGGTAGTATAGAGGGAGCCAGAGGTATATACAGCTCCAGTGGTAGTATATACAGCCCCAGTGGTAGTATATACAGCCCCAGTGGTAGTATACAGGGCCCCAGAGGTATATGCAGCCCCAGTGGTAGTATATACAGCCCCAGTGGTAGTATACAGGGCCCCAGCAGTATATACAGCCCCAGTGGTTTATACAGCCCCAGTGGTAGTATATACAGCCCCAGTGGTAGTATACAGGGCCCCAGAGGTATATAGCAGCCCCAGCGGTAGTATACAGGCAGCCCCAGTAATGCAGGGCCCCCCCAGCGTCTCTCCGGTCACCTGTAAAGGAAACTATACTTATCACAGTGCCGCTGTCCGCGCCCGCTGTCCGCGCCCGCTCGCAGCTGCCGACCGCGATCCTCCATCTTGCGTCTTCTTCCTGTTTCCTGTGCTCGTCGCAGGGAATGATGTCATTGCCGGCGACGAGCACAGAAACAGGAAGAAGACGCAAGATGGAGGATCGCGGTCGGCAGCTGCGAGCGGGCGCGGACAGCGGGCGCGGACAGCGGCACTGTGATAAGTATAGTTTCCTTTACAGGTGACCGGAGAGACGCTGGGGGGGCCCTGCATTACGGGGGCTGCTGTATACCGATGTATACATCGGTATGCACCGATGTATACATCGGTATACAGCACTGACTCGCGTATAAGCCGAGGGGGGTACTTTTCAGCCCAATTTTTGGGCTGAAAAACTCGGCTTATACGCGAGTATATACGGTACTTCTAGCAAAAAATAAGTGAGGAAATTTTATATTGTGCAAGAGCATTTGCATGCAGAATAATTCTTAAGCAAATGCTGCCACCAAGTGTTCTAGCAGTCTCATACCATACACATTGTAAGCATCACAATAATTTGTAAAAGTTTGACAGCTGATTCTGATGAATTCTTTTAAAGTAAGCAGATATACACCTGATTTTATTTTCTCCTATTTTTCATATTTTGGAGTCGTATGCCTCTTTTTAATAATAACATTTTTTATTGTAAAAAATTACAGTCTTAAGTAGGGATGGGCGAACTATTTGGGTTCGTGACCGGGATTTCTTTGTTAAAGTAAGCCAATAGTTAATACTCTTAATATACTTACCAGGTAGGTATTCTCTCTTCCTGGTGTGACGCGACGCTGCGTCACTTCCGGGCTGCCCCTTATCTTCTTGGTGTATGTGATTGGCTATTGGAGCAAGTCACTTGACTATTCCACCCGGACATCCGGGAGTGACACAGCTGAAAGGCATAACGTGGACTCGGTAACTATAATAAGTATGTTTATTAACCCTTTCCTTGCTTTAACAGAGCAACCCCAGTCACGAACCCGGGTAAAACAGAGCAGTTCGCTCATCCCTAGTCTTAAATGGGTCCCTTTAAAATCCTGTCTGAATCTGGTCAGAGATCTGGAGAGACCATTTAAGCGCAGATAGGGTCTTATCTTTTAGGGCCGCTTTACACACGCCAACGTCTGTGACCAACTTCTGAACAGATCTCTGGTTGCAGTGAAATCATGGACACATTGTTACATTTGTACACAGCCACAAAATGGAGCAATGTGTCCATGATTTCACTGCAACCAGAGATCTGTTCAGAAGTTGGACACAGAGGTTGGTGTGTGTAAAGCGGCCCTTAGCCTACATTCAGACACACCATTTTTGATCCGTTTTTTTTAATTAGTTTTTTTGCAGTGCACTACAGGAAGCGAATCACTCAAATTGAATCCCAGCAAAGTCAAATTTGTTGAGTGATCTGTTTTTTCCTAGAAAAGTTATCCGTCAAAGAAAAGGGCATGCTAGTTTCTGTGGGGTTTTTCCCATCCACTTTTTCCATAGGGTACCATTCTAAAGTGAAAAAAACACAGCACCCAAAATGCAGAAAAAAATGAGTAAAAACGTAGTGTGTGAATAGTTGTTGCATTTTTTGAAAATGGGATCAATTTTGCAGCTGAAAAATGTATTAAAAAATGCAAAGACAGTGTGTCTGAATGTAGCCTTATACATTAATTGTACTGTTAGTTGCAAAAAAAAGGCTCACCTTTGGTGGTTTTGAGAGTCACAATCACTATATATTGCAAAGTAATAGAAAACACTGCGGGTAGCTGGCTAAAGCGCTCAAACACAGTGAATTCCTAGGCACATTGCCCCCTGGGAAATATGAATATGCAAATAGAGTCTGTGGAGCCTCTGTTAGGAGTCTCAAACACAGAACTAGCCATATATCCCTCCAGGGAAGGACCCAGCCAAGGGGTGGCTCCTTGCGGAGAACACCATAACCACCATATGAAGTGGCCCTTTAAGTCAATATCCAACTCTTTTACAAGTTTACAGATATGACAAGGGAATACCAAGGCCAAGTATCCATCCACATACAGCTGTTTCGGGGTGTTGCCCCTCATCAGTGTGGAGTAGGATTCTGGCTAGGTGGGAGCAAGGCCTAGTAGACCAAGATTGCAAAGTATTCACTGATCTCATTGATGAGGGGCAACACCCCGAAACAGCTGTATGTGGATGGATACTTGGCCTTGGTATTCCCTTGTCATATCTGTAAACTTGTAAAAGAGTTGGATATTGACTTAAAGGGCCACTTCATATGGTGGTTATGGTGTTCTCCGCAAGGAGCCACCCCTTGGCTGGGTCCTTCCCTGGAGGGATATATGGCTAGTTCTGTGTTTGAGACTCCTTACAGAGGCTCCACAGACTCTATTTGCATATTCATATTTCCCAGGGGGTAATGTGCCTAGGAATTCACTGTGTTTGAGCGCTTTAGCCAGCTGCCCGCAGTGTTTTCTTGGACTGGTCTCCCTGAGATCAGTGAATACTTTGCAATCTTGGTCTACTAGGCCTTGCTCCCACCTAGCCAGAATCCTACTCCACACTGATGAGGGGCAACACCCCGAAACAGCTGTATGTGGATGGATACTTGGCCTTGGTATTCCCTTGTCATATCTGTAAACTTGTAAAAGAGTTGGATATTGACTTAAAGGGCCACTTCATATGGTGGTTATGGTGTTCTCCGCAAGGAGCCACCCCTTGGCTGGGTCCTTACCTGGAGGGATATATGGCTAGTTTCTGTGTTTGAGACTCCTAACAGAGGCTCCACAGACTCTATTTGCACAATCACTATATACACATACAACAGCTGCTGCGGACCCATGTGGAGAGATGTCGATGTAGGGTGATGAATTGGGTATAAACCCGTGCAGCTGTTTTACCAAGGAACAATATCCAATCAGTCCATATAGAACATAAATGTCCTGTCCTGAGGAAGAAGCTTGTGGTGGCTTCGAAACGCATTGACTTAATAAATCATCTATGATCTATATCAGGGGTCACCAATTCCAGGCCTCGAGGACCGCAAACAGGTCAGGTTTTCAGGATTTCCTTAGTGTTGCACAGGTGATAATTGAATCACCTGCACTGGTGATGATTCCAATACTAAGGAAATCCTGAAAACATGACATGTTTGCAGCCCTCGTGGCCTGGAGTTGGAGATCCCTGATCTATATGGACTGATCTGATATTGTTCCTTGGTAAAACAGCATTGCAGGTTTATACCCAATTCCTCATCCTAGACCAAAATGTTTGAATTTGGAGCATACAAAGGTATATGAGGTCCTATACAACATAAATTAAAGGAGTTTACAGCTGCTGTGATTTTCATTTGAATATCTTTTGAGATGATCTTCAGAACCTGGGAGTTACCACTGAATACCATGATTGAGCACTGATGTTGCTCTGTCACGCTGATCCTTACATGGTTTGCACCAGCCACCGACAGCCATGGTAACAATTGATTGGGTGCTGGGATTAGAATAGGTCATCAATATAGTAGTGGACATCACCGCTACCCTAAAGGCCCGTTACACATATCGCTAACAATATCACCGCAACGTCACAGGTTTTGTGACGTTGCGGCGACCTCGCCTTGCTGTGTGTGACAAGTAGCAGCGAGTGGTTCCCCGCTGTGAGATCGTTACGGAATGGCCTGGACCATTTTTTCATTGTCGGTCTCCCACTGGCCATGCTGCATCTGTGTGTGTGACAGGGGAAACGACCAACAATCACCATGTTACGCCCGTGATGGTGACAGATCCCAATGACCGTCGGGGGTCGCCGCATCGGTGAGTAGATCTGCCTGTGTGGCATCTCACCAGCGACCACTTAGCAACATTCCAGCGATCCCTGCCAGTTCGTATTGTTGTCGGGATCACTGGAATGTCACTAAGTGTAACGGGGCCTTTAGTCCATACATGTATATTGCTGCAGCAGCAAAGAGAAGGGGACGTAAAAGTCTATTCATATTCCAAATAATCAACATATAGCAGGCCAAATTCAAAATGGAAGATCAAAAATTACAGCTGATTATTGTTATGTCTTTTAACAATTAGTGCCATAAAAGTGACTGAGATGATCAGGGTTTTATGTTTTTTTAATTCCTATTTAATGGGGTATTACAACCTTTTCACAAAATTTTGCCGGCTGTAGGGCCAGTGAAAAAAAAATAAAATAAAATCAGACACTGCTCAAACACACCAATTTATTTTTTCAATGCATTTAAAACTATAATGGACCCAAATATACAGACATCTGACACATCTCAGAAATTACATTCCTGTATTCATACTTGTATGAAATCACTATTAGCCTACAGATATGGGGTTAATCTACAGGTAATAGCATTTCAAACCTTCCCAGCACCTGCATATGGAACTGTGCTGCCAGGAGGAAATTAAATTTATTCCTCCTGACAGCAATCGAGTTTCAGTCATAGGGGAGGTGGCGGCCCACATTCAGTCACCTTTGTGGGTATCGAGAGTGGCGGCTGTAAGCATTTCGCCTGCCCTGACTGACAGTTGGTTCTAATGCTGAGTGGCTATCAGTCATCATGGGAGATGCAGTTACAGCCTCCGCTTTCAATACACAAAATGGTGACTGAAACTTTGCTGGCGCCACCCCCATGACGGAAACCCAAATGCTGCTGGGAGGAATAAAGTTAATTTCCTCCCAAAAGTAGGTTCAATGTGCATGTGATGGACAGGATTCAAATGCTATAAACCAGTGAGTGAATTAATCCCATATCTTCAGGTTTAGTAGCATTTCACATATCAGGTTCCCTTTCAGACACAGTCCACAACCACATCTTATCATGATATTACAATCAATGATTCAATCAGTATGTGAGTAAGGCTAGGGTCACACCAGCATTTAACACTGCGTTTATGGGGGTTCCATTTAAAAACATAGAATTTGGCAGCATTAGTGCAATGTTACCAGAAAGGTAAGACTGCGTTAACGCTACCAATTAATTTCTATGACTGATGGAACCCCGAGCGCAGTTCAAACGCCGGCATCTAAGTGCCGGTATTTGTAATCTCGCGCTATTTCCAAGCGCATCACATGACCTGCGCTTCCACGTCATGTGATGTGCTTGGAAATAGTGCGAGATTTCAAACACCGGCACTTACAGTTGGTGCCAAAAGTATTGACACCCCTGCAATTCTGTCAGATAATACTCAGTTTCTTCCTGAAAATGATTGCAATTACAAATTCTTGGTATTATTATCTTCATTTAATGTGTCTTCAATGAAAAAACACAAAAAGAATTGTACTAAAACCAAATTGGATATAATTCCACACCAAACATAAAAAGGGGGTAGACAAAAGTATTGGCACTGTTAGAAAAATCATGTGATGCTTCTCAAATTTTGTGTAATTAACAGCACCTGTAGCTCACCTGTGGCACCTAACAGGTGTTGGCAATAACTAAATTACACTTGCAGCCAGTTGACATGGATTAAAGTTGACTCAACCTCTGTCCTGTGTCCTTGTGTGTACCACATTGAGCATGGAGAAAAGAAAGAAGACCAAATAACTGTCTGAGGACTTGAGAAACCAAATTGTGAGGAAGCATGAGCAATCTCAAGGCTACAAGTCCATCTCCAAAGACCTGAATGTTCCTGTGTCTACCGTGCGCAGTGTCATCAAGAAGTTTAAAGCCCATGGCACTGTGGCTAGCCTCCTAGATGGGGACGGAAAAGAAAAATTGACGAGAGATTTCAACGCAAGATTGTGCGGATGGTGGATAAAGAACTGAATGTGTGTGAGGGTGATCCCCGCATTCCTGAGAGGCTCCGCCCCCTGGAGGGAGTGACTACACCTCACACTCACTCCCAACCAATGAGTTAGATCCAGGAAGGAGCGTGGAATGCATATGCGTTCCACATCGCTGGAGCGACGTAAAGTGGAACGCACGTGCTTCCACATCGCCGGAGCGACGTAATGCGGTGACGCATCTCCGCTACGTCACTTCCGGCGACGCGGAACAACTCGTGACTGCTATGGAAGCAGTCATAAATAGCGGGAAATCACCGCGGCGGGTTGTTCAAACCACAGATGCCATGCACAGCTAGGCTGGGTAAGTGTTACCAGTGGTGAGGGCATGGAGGGTGGTATAACTACAATTGGGAAACAGGATTGAGCATTGTTGCAGTGTAACCGGTGTACTAATGTAAACTTTTTGCACTGCTTCAGGCATCAAAACTTTGCCATAGACCACAAGGGGGATCTGCAGCGGTGTAGCGGTCCCTGCTTCCAGAAAACCATGACTCCCCTGATGAGAGTTTGACACGAAACGCGTCGGGAGGAAGGACGTGATGGCATACATAAATTGAACAACTATTGAGTCGGCAAGCTGTTGGTCAAAAAAGCCATAGGACCATATGGAGTTGGGAAGACTTAAGTGGTAACGATAAGAGACAACCCGGTGAGATCTTTCTAATTTGAGAAGTGTGGGTTTGCTGTGCTCTTGTTACATATATCTCTTTCACCTAAGGACCACAAGAGATAGTGGACCTTGATCAAGGTAGTGAGAGATATATGGGGTATACTTCTGGTACTAATAAAAAATGGTGTGAGGTTGGTAACCCCAGACACTATGACCCTGTGATTATACAGGGGATAGTTTTATATCACTTACACTGGTGACAGTCACAGTGCTATCTTGCACTATTGTAGTTTTTATTTTTTTGACTCTATAGTCATTTTATTAGATGACAAATAAAGGTTAAGTTTTAACCCCTTCAACCTTTCACCCTTTAATTATTGGATAAAGAACTAAGACTAACATCCAAACAAGTTCAAGCTGCCCTGCAGTCCAAGGGTACAACAGTGTCAACCTTACTATCCGTCGGCCTCTGAATGAAAAGGGACTGTATGGTAGGATACCCAGAAAGACCCCACTTCTTACCCCAAGACATAAAAAAGCCAGGCTTGAGTTTTTCAAAACTTACCTGAAAAAGCCTAAAACATTTTGGAAGAATGTTCTATGGTCAAATGAGACAAAAGTAGAGCTTTTTGGGCAAAGGCATCAACATAGAGTTTACAGGAGAAAAAAAGAGGCATTCAAAGAAAAGAACACGGTCCTACAGTCTAACATGGCGGAGGTTCCCTGATGTTTTGGGGTTGCTTTGCTGCCTCTGGCACTGGACTGCTTGACCGTGTGCATGACATTATGAAGTCTGACAACAAATTTTGCGGCATAATGTAGGGCCCAGTGTGAGAAAGCTGGGTCTCCCTCAGAGGTCATGGGTCTTCCAGCAGGACAATGACCCAAAACACACTTCAAAAAGCACTAGAAAATGGTTTGAGAGAAAGCACTGGAGACTTCTAAGGTGGCCAGCAAGTAAGTCCAGACCTGAATCCCACAGAACACCTGTGGAGAGATCTAAAAATGGCAGTTTGGACAAGGGACATGGAGCAGTTTGCCAAAGAAGAATGGTCTAAAATTCCAGCAGAGCATTGTAAGAAACTCATTCATGGTTACCGGAAGTGGTTGATCGCAGTTATTTTGGCTAAAGGTTGTGCAACCAAGTATTAGGCTGAGGGTGCCAATACTTTTGTCAGGCCCATTTTTGGAGTTTTGTGTGAAATGATCAATGTTTTGCTTTTTGCTTCATTCTCTTTTGTGTTTTTTCATTGAAGACAAATTAAATGAAGATAATAATACCAAAGAATTTGTGATTGCAATCATTTTCAGGAAGAAACTGAGTATTATCTGACAGAATTGCAGGGGTGTCAATACTTTTGGCCACAACTGTAGATGCCAGCGTTTGAACTGCGCTCGGGGTTCCGTCACCCATACAAATGAATTGGTAGCGTTAACGCAGTCTTACCTTTCTGGTAACACTGCGCTAATGCTGCCAAATTCTATGTTTTAAACGGAACCTCCCTGAACGCAGTGATAAATGCTGGTGTGACCCTAGCCTTACATAGAAATAAGTCTACACCTATAAACACACATATAACCCACAATATTTAACAAGTACTATGGAATTAAGGCGTTCTATAAGGCCAGGGTTACACATAAAATCCGTTTTTGCCTTAAATCCGTTTTGGGAACATTTTGGACATTTGTTTTTCAAAGTCCAGAAATGCATATGCGTTAATGCATGTGCATGTGTGTTCTTCAAAAATTGCATGAGTTTTTTAACATGGGGCCGTATGGGAGACACGTGTTAACGCATACGTTTTTTGAGAAAAAGTGACTAAGTCCCAAATATTCCAAAAAATGTCCTGGACCCCAGGGAACACTGTTGGTACCCTTAGAAAAACTTATTTGTAAGGGCTTAAAAAAGTGGATTTGTATGTGTGACCCTGGCCTAAGAAAGTAAAATAAATAAGCTCTGCTACATTCATTTTGTTCCAGACCCAGCTTCAAAGTGATTCCAACAAACCTTCCTGGATCCTGCGAATTGTCAGTGAAACTAGTGAGGTGGACGCACTGGAGGTGAAGAAAGACAACGAGCGTATAGATGAGATAAGGGCCATGAAACAAGCCTGGGAGTTGGCAGAACCAGGTCGCGCTGTCAAGGTAACTCAATATGTGAATAGGTCTGCAACATTAAACTGGTGAATTATATTATAGGTAATTATGTAATTTTTGCTCATTTTTTTCTCATTTACTAAACAAATATAAACTGTTCTTGTAGGCTTTACAGTCACGTCTCCAGTTTGTGAACAAGTATGAACAGAGAGCTTCTATAGAAGAAACTGAGAATGGTCCTCAGGGTTATAATGTTTCTGCTGAGGAAGAAGGTAAAAACTAATCATTTAACAGAATTAATTCTGTAATGCAGCTTTGGTCAATAACAGTGGTTTCACTAAAGTGTTTTTTTTTTTAAATACAACAGCGAACAGGTTTTTCTGCAAAAATTGGATCCTGTACGACTGCGTTCACAAGCTGTGTTTTTGCACTTTTTTTGAGGATCCGTTTTTTCAGAATTTTGACTTTTGAGGATCTGTTTTTTTGAGCAGGTGAAAAAACACATTGTATTCACACGCTGCGTTGTTAATGCGTTTTTTTTTAAGGATGTGTTTTTTCTGCACTATCCACAAGGACAGTGAAAAAGGGTCCCTGATGTCATTCCCTATCCTCCATGGAGATACAGGGGAGCCCTATTTCATTTTTTTATTGTATTATTTTATAATTATATTTTTTATTTTGATTTTTATTTATGTATTATATTTTTTATTTTATTGTCATTATTTTATTATTTTTCATTATTTTTTATTCTTAGGCCCTTTTCACATCTATGCTGCCTCTATGCTTGCCTGCCCTGCCTGCCCTGCGCTAGCGCAAATGCAAGTGCAGGTGCATTTAGAGGCAAGTGCATAGGCGCATGGATGCACTGCTCTTGCGGTCGCCTGCGCTCAGTACCCCCATTACCTGCTGTGGCCGAGCGCAGCCGAAATCCCGGAAGCGCGAGTGAAAATAAGCTAACATCACCGCGCATGCGCTTGGCCAGAAGCACCCAGAAATGCGAATTGTGACGTTGCCGGGTGCGTCAAGAGAAGCGCATGCGCTGTGACAGAGGAGCTGTCACACTTGTGCTTCAGGGATGCGGTCTCCTGCGCTCGCCCATAGCAGATAATGGTGGTGCAAGCGCAAGTGAGCGCAAGTGCTCTTCATCCATGCGTCGATGCGCTGGGCTGTGATAGCACCTGCGCTTCCACTTGCGCTAGCGTAAAGCAGGCAAACGCAGGGGCGCATATATGTGAACTAGGCCTTATTCTTATTTATTTATTTTTTTATGCAATTATTTTTTTGGACTCTGCTGACACATCAGCTGAGTGTTTAAATCTCCCGCTAAAACCAGTCAGCTGATGTGTCACCTGACAGTATCAGCTGAGCTGTTTAAACCACCCGCCAAAACCACTTAGCTGATGTGTCAGTTGATCGGTTTTGCCGGCCAGTTTACACAATCAGCTGACACATCAGCTGATCAATTTGGTGGGTGGTTTAAACCACACAGCTGATGCTTTCAGGTGACACATCAGCTGATTGGTTTGCCACCTGGTCAGCTGATTCAGGTTCTTGCAGCGATCGGATGCCTTCCCGGGACCGTCTACGGAGGGGTGAGTATTTTTTATTTTTTATTTTTAACCATTGCTTTCTTTTATTTCGCTTTAGTAGTGTAAGTATATACACAGACATGTCACCTGGGAACAGGATTCTTCCTGCCCCTGTGTGACATCACTTCCTCTTGCGCCCATGCTTATAGGCGCTGGAATAGAGCATTGTCTGAAGAACAATGCGTATTCCAGTGCCTTATAATGGGGCCTATTGGTGGAAGTGTGCGCCCTTCGGTGCAAAGGATTGACATGTTCATTCTTTTTATGGATGCGCTTTCGGCCCCAAAAGAAGCGTCCAAATAAACGCTGTGTCTGAACGGCAAAGTTGAATATCCATTCACTTTGCTGGGAAATGCAGACGCAGATGCGCTTTTGGGCAAAAGCGCGCTGCGAAAAATGCTGCATTTACACAGCGTGTGAACGCAGCCTAAGTCTGCAGATATCCAGTTGCTTCAGGGAGCTTTCGGTTGCTTCTCCATTTTTGAAGCCCAAAATTCAAAAGGGACCACACACCCCCTATTGCATATATATTGAATTCTAGATACTCCTGCACCATCCTCTCTAGTCGTTCACTATGTGTCAGAATTGTACTCAGTTGTGCTGGTGAATGGGCTGGTTTAAAAAATTGGTCAAAGGACTCCCAGAAATTGCTTCTGGGAGTTACATTGCTGCTGCTAATGTTTCTGTACTGATAACTTGATGTTCCCAGGTTTGAAAGTGTAGATCTGTCATGCTTACGGTCTCTCTCACTGATGTGTTGGGGAAAACCAGTCCTAAGATTGTCTACCAGCTTTTTTTGATACTCCAGCATGTGCATGTCCCTGTCCTGGGTAGGACGCTTCTGGCTAAATTTACTCTTGTATCGCGAATCCAACAATGTGGCAACCCAGTAGACGTCGCTAATTTGAATCCTATTGATATGGGCATCAAGTTGCAGATAGTATAACAAGAAGGTGCTCATGTGTCTGATGCATCCATGAGGCACAAATCCTTGTTGTATTGGTGACAGTAAAAATTGAGCTTCCTTCCTCTGTCC
Source organism: Allobates femoralis (assembly GCA_033576535.1). Classification (NCBI taxonomy): domain Eukaryota; kingdom Metazoa; phylum Chordata; class Amphibia; order Anura; family Aromobatidae; genus Allobates; species Allobates femoralis. The sequence continues at coordinate 475,363,700 of JARQOC010000001.1, read as the reverse complement.
TCTACCGCCAACTTTGAACAACAGAAAAGGGAATCATTTTTTTCTCATCTCCTGACTGTTGTATGCCCCTCACCTCTTCATCGTCATCCTCCTCCATTTGTTCCTCAGCTCCTGCACCTTCACTACCAGTTTCTCTAGCACCATGATCTCCTCTCTGTTTCTCTTCTGCACCTTGCCATGCCATCCGGCTGTGTGACGAGAGTCCGTACATTTGAGATATTGATATCCTTTCCACATTCTCTGCTTCCTCCTCTTCCTGTAGTACCACCAGCTAATCCCGCAGACTTTTCAAAGTTTGCTTCAGTACATAGATGACCGGAATAGTGATGCTGATGATGGCATCATCAGTGCTAACCATCTTAGTAGCCATTTTAAAACTGTGCAGAAGGGTACAAAGGTCCTTAATCTGTGCCCACTCTGGAAGCGTCCTTTGCACCACATTAAGCTTGCTTTGAGTTGAGTTATTGTATGTGTCATTACGTACTGTACCAGGGCTTGTCACTGCTGTCAATTGCTGCAACATGTGATGCAACAACGTATTGGTACATCGCATATCAAACAGTTAACCATTCGAAAGACCTCTGTTGCAATGCTAGTCAATGAACCGAGAGGTGAGAATAGTGGAAATGAGCATACAGCGACCATGCTTTGTGCAGAAGCTCATCCATTCCGGGAACGTGGCATAGGAATTGGTGGACAACCAGGTTGAGGATGTGAGCCATGCAAGGCATGTGTGTAAGTTTGACCCGGCATAGGGCTGCCACCCGGTTTGCACTGTTATAGCCCAAAGCCTTCCCTGGCTCCAGGATTAGCAAAGACAGCCATTGCTGAAACTCAGCTTGCATAGCTGTTTACAACTCTTCAGCTGTGTAACTCACATCTCCAAGGCATTTTAGTGTAAACACAGCCTGATAGTAGAGAGTTCTGGCAGCGCAGTACGGAGAGGTGGTGGATTTTATCTGAAGTGTTGCCACATTAAGGGAGAGCTCGAGGGCGCAGCTGGAGGCCCTAGAGGAGGTGGACGAGGCAGAAGCAGTAGATGAAGAGGTTTGTCCCAAAACTCTTGGGTATTTCAAGACTTAGGAAATAGCTCCAGCCACGCCTGTCCCGAAAGCCACCAGATTCACCCAGTGGCCAGTGAGGGAGATTTAACACCCCTGGCCATGTTTGCTCATCCAGGTGTCAGTGGTGATATGCACCCTGTCACACACAGAATTTCTCAAGGAACGGGTGATGTTGTCTGTGACATGCTGGTGTAAAGCCATCAGCTTGCATAAACCGTCTTTGTCCAACAGGCAGGAAGGCAGCATTTCCGTTGCCAACAAATGGGAGATAGTGAAGTTCAAGCTCTTTGCTTTGGGATGTGTAGAAGGAAATAATCCTTTTCATGAGCACAACTGTGGGATAGAGGGCTGGCTGCTGTAATGAGACAAGATGGAGTAGGGTGTACCCTACAAACTGATGCATTGTGAAGGATGTGTAGGCCCAGATGTTATGGTTTGTTGATAAAGAAGTGGTGTGCTTGGTGTCTGGGATCATTCAAAACCAGCAGGTATGTCCAACAACTGAGGGTCACCCCGACTTTAGCAGGTAATCAAGTGGAGGTCCTGCAGGTGGACAACACTTGCCACGGTGACGGAGTAGGAAGAAGCAGCAGTTGATGTGGCAGACGGTGTTTGTTGAGGTCCGCTAGGCACAGTTTCATCGCAGTATTTTTCCCAGACTAACACATGGTGCTGAGCCATGGGGTGGTTCATGCATGTAGTAGTCAAATTGTTAGGTTTTTTTTGCTTTCATTCTCTGGAGTATGTGAATCTTTGGAGCAGACCTCTGATGCCCATTGAATTGAATGTGTGAACATTTCTGAAGAATCCCCAATCTGGCTTTCCACAGTTGTATGGTTGGAGAGTTGTGACACAGGGTGACAAAATGGTAATTGTGGCACCTCCTCTGAGGACTGTGATGTTGAAGTGGAGGTATAGGAGGACAGGCCACTTGATGCAGCAGATTCCATGAACTGTAGCAAAAGCTGGGCCTCATCCACAACTCATATCGCTCTGCTGCTGGCAAAGAGACTGAAGTAGGCTGTCCAGTAACAGAAGTTATTTCAAAAGAGTAATAGGTATTTGTGTGAGCGCTGGGGAATCAACCGGCACCAAGGCTATTATGAATAGTTACCTCTCGGCTTTATTTGTATAATAAAAAGGCAGGGTCCTTTAGGCCACAACGCGTTTCTACGCTCTCCAAGCGTCTTCCTCAAGTGGAATTAAGGACCCATATGACATTTCTCTTTATATAGTGAACATACACCAATTAACAACAGGGGGAGGGGGAATGGCAAAACATGAGGGAACATCTAAAAACATGACAGGAGCATATGAAAAACTGGAATGAACTGCATAAGATATTGTTTGCCACAATTTGAATGTATGTACATATGGCATATATCATACTCCTCTTTCCTCTCTTTTCTTGTATATATTAAAAACATATAAAATACATATAAAAATGCATATAAAGATACATAAAAGTAAACATTAGCGGAGGTATTATAAAAGTCAATTGCATTAAAAAACAATTACAATAATATTAAAAAAAATATATATACCGTATATACTCGCGTATAAGCCGAGTTTTTCAGCCCAAAAATTGGGCTGAAAAGTACCCCCTCGGCTTATACGCGAGTCAGTGCGGGGGCTGCTGTATACAGCGGTATACAGCAGCCCCCGCATTCCCAGTAATGCAGGGCCCCCCCCCTCATGCTCCGGTCACCTGTAAAGCAAGTTATACTTATCAGTGCCCGCTGCCGTCCGCGCCCGCCGCTGCCGACATGCGATCCTCCATCTTCATTCATCTTCTTCCTGCTCTGTGCGCGTCGCAGGCAGTGACGTCATTACCGGCGACGCGCACAGGAAACAGGAAGAAGATGCATGAAGACGGAGGATCGGGATGTCGGCAGCGGCGGGCGCGGACGGCAGCGGGCACTGATAAGTATAACTTGCTTTACAGGAGACCGGAGCATGAGGGGGGGGCCCTGCATTACTGAGGCTGCCTGTATACTACCACTGGGACTGCTGTATATAGGGGCCCTGCATTACTGGGGCTGCAATACCACTGGGGCTGCTGTATATAGGGGCTGCAATACCACTGGGGCTGCAATACCACTGGGGCTGCTGTATATAGGGGCCCTGCATTACTGGGGCTGCAATACCACTGGGGCTGCTGTATATAGGGGCTGCAATACCACTGGGGCTGCTGTATATAGGGGCCCTGCATTACTGGGGCTGCAATACCACTGGGGCTGCTGTATATAGGGGCTGCAATACCACTGGGGCTGCAATACCACTGGGGCTGCTGTATATAGGGGCTGCAATACCACTGGGGCTGCAATACCACTGGGGCTGCTGTATATAGGGGCTGCAATACCACTGGGGCTGCAATACCACTGGGGCTGCTGTATATAGGGGCTGCAATACCACTGGGGCTGCAATACCACTGGGGCTGCTGTATATAGGGGCTGCAATACCACTGGGGCTGCAATACCATTGGGGCTGCTGTATATTGGGGCTGCTGTATACACCTCTGGGGCTGCATATACCTCTGGGGCTGCATATACCTCTGGGGCTGCTGTATACTACCACTGGGGCTGCTGCTGTATACTACCACTGGGGAGGCTGCTGTATACTACCACTGGGGAGGCTGCTGTATACCTCACTGCTGGGGGTTGTATACCTGTGCTGGAGTCCACCCTCGGCTTATACGCGAGTCAATAGATTTTCCCAGGTTTTGGGGGCAAAAGTAGGGGGGTCGGCTTATACACGGGTCGGCTTATACACGAGTATATACGGTATATATGTAGAAAATAAAATTAAATAAATGTAGAAAAAAAATAAATAAATTTAAAACATATATGAAGCTAAAAGGTTTTTGTTAGCACATAATACTATTATAATTTATATGCTACATGTTATATATTATATATTATTCTCTAGTGAAATGTTCAAACCTTCTGGTATTAAAGTACCTATTCTAAAAATCCAGTAAGATTCTCTTCTATTCAGGCTGCTGATTCTGTCTAATATATTCTCTCCTATTCTATCTATTATTACCAATTTGAATTTAGAGGGATCTTTCTCATGTGTTTATAAAAAATGTTTTGATACACTATGTTTTATAAAACCTGTTTTGATGTTAAACCTATGTTTATTAAATCTGGATCTCATGCTCTGGGTAGTTCTCCCCACATATTGGTACCCGCATGTACACTCAATCTTATAGATGACAAAATTAGAAGAGCAATCTAACCTTTGCTTGATTTCAAACACTTCACCTGTAGTATTCGATTTAAAAGTCTTGGCTTTATGGACCATATTTTTGCAACATTTGCATCTAAGTGATTCGCATCTATAACAGCCCTTAGTTTTACTTGTATTAATGATGTTATAATTTTCCGTTGTATTTAATCCTATACTTCTGATTTTGCTTGGGGCCAATATATTTTGAAGATTTTTTCCCCTGCGGAAGATTACTTTTGGTTTCTTGGGAAGAATTTTTGAAAGGATTGGGTCTCCCTGTAGGATAAACCAGTTTTTTTCCAATAACTTATGAATATTTTTGTATGATTTATTGTAGGTAGTTATTAGTACACTATTGTATTTGGTTTCTGTCCATTCTTTTTTTCCAAATTTTTGTGAATTATTCCTCTCCTCCATCTTTTCCATGTATCCTTTTTGAGTATAATTCTTAGTTTTGTTGAAAGCATCAACTAACAATTTGTTTGGATACCCTTTTTCCTTAAATCTAGTTTTTAATATATCCGCTTCCCTTTTGAAATCCTCATCATATGTGCAGTTTTTTCGTATCCTAAGATTCTGTCCATAAGGTATATTCCTCACCCAAGATGGAAGATGGCTACTATCGAATTTAAGATAACTATTGACATCCACATTTTTAAAAAATGTGGATGTACTTAAGAGGCCTTCCTCATTTATTTTGATCATGAGGTCTAAAAATTGGATGGTAGTAAGTACATCAAATTCTACAGGAGATTTATTGATGACTTATTGATCATATGGTCAGGGAGTGAGTAGGAGGCTAATACTTTTGTAAACACTTTGAATATGAACCAATGGGGCCTAAAGTTCACTATGAACTATTCAAAGGAACGCATCCAATTTTTAGCACCTCATGATCAAAATAAATAACTGTACAAATTAGCAAGGGGGAGGGGTTTGGTTATATATAAAATTGTCCCTAAACCCCATTTAGAGTTGTAATATATATGAGGCTAATTGTGGAGTCCGTAGAATAGGAGATAAGGGGGAGGGAAAAAAAAAAAAAAAATACTGAAAGGGGTTTGTTATTAGTCTTCAAATATAATAGAAGCGACAGAAAATATATTCATAAAGCAAATAGAAGCAGCAAATCGGGGAGCAGTCATTGTTATGTGGGACTTCAACTAAACTGAGGAGAAGAAACATGCAGGTTCAGCAAAGGAAACAGGTTTTTAACAACAATGAAGGAATATTACCTTTCACAATTGGTTCAGGACCCAACAAGAAGAAGGGCACTGCTGAAACTAATATTACCAATAGGTCAGACCCATATCAAATATACGGGTTGGGGGTTATTTTGGGTAACAATGGCCACAAAATAATGATGCTTCCTTTAAACATGCTTGTTTCCACTAGTCTAGCACCCCGGTTTCACGCATACTGGAGATGTATACATGTACACCTCCATGTTTTTGCATGGAACATGTGGGCAGAACACTACTCAGACAACACAGGGTGAGGTTACCATACTCCAGTAAATCTTTAATGGGCCACCAGCAGTTAATAGCACATAGTACATTCCCAGCAAGGACACAAGATGGTGCAAGTGAAAGTCTTACCATTCTGCTGGCTCTCCAGGGATTTAAACCTTTCGTAACTTCAGGGCATCAAAGTTCAACTTCTCCAGCCTGCAGCACCCAACTATTGACGAGCACCCACTGAAGGGAGGTAGGTGAGTGAGCAGAAGTTATGTGGCCAGATGACTGCATTGTCCAAATCTGGGTTCTCCAAACAAGTTTGCGGTGTCAGTGTTGGGCAGTGGGGCAGTTCTATATTTCGCCAACTGTAACCTTGGCCACTAGGCTGAAGTCCTGTAGAGTCACCAGTGATAAGAACAGTTCCCTTTTTATATCCCTCAGCTTCCATTTCAGGGCATTGTGTCCCACAGGATTGGGGAAAGATAATCATTGCTGATCCCTCATTGCTTACTAATTAAATTATCCTTCAGATGACACAGACTAGTGCATTGGATGGGGCTGATGCAATCCGCAATCAGATAGCATTCCACAAGTTTGCATAGAAAAAGGGTTCTGGATGGTCCCACTTGAAAGAATGGCCAATGACTCTTGATTGACCGTACAAAGAAGTGATACGTCTGGCATAATTAAAAATAAGTAAAACATTTTTTTTTCAAACATGTCAATCGCTTTGTAAGGTTATTAACCGGAAAAGGTACTTTTTGACAAATGATGCATTAACAAATATTGATAATAAAACATCTATTGGTGATGGTGATGAAACATTGGTAATAAGCCCTGAAGTCACATCTGATGACACAATGTGCAATGTTACAATAGCAATTTTACTAGCGATACTGTGCAAACCTTTTTTGCACAGCAAAGAATAATTGCTGATCTCGACTCTCTGCCATTGCAGTGCTGTGTTCACACCGAATAGCATGCACAGTACTGCACAAGCGACATGCAGCCAGCATCGCTGTCTTGTGTGGTGACTGGTATTGCTTAATATTTAGCCTTAAACTGAGGGCAATTTTTTTGTGCCTGTTGCGGTGCTGTGTTCACACCGAATAGCACGCACGGTACTGTACAAGTGATACGCAACCAGAACCACTATCTTGTGTGGTGACTGGCGCACGTAATATCGCCTTAAACCTCAGGGCCATTTTTTGTGCCATTGCGGTGCTGTGTTCACACGAATAGCACGCACACTACTGCACAAGTGACACGCAACCAACACCACTGACTTGTGTGGTGACTGGTGCGCGTAATATTTAGCCTTAAACTTCAGGGCAATTTTTTTTGTGCTGTTGCAGTGCTGTGTTCTCACTGAATAGCACGCATGGTACTGCACAAGTGGCATGCAGCCAGCACCGTTGTCTTGTGTGGTGACTGGCACGCATAATATTTAGCCTTAAACCACAGGACAATTTTTTTGTGCCATTGTGGTGCTGTGTTCATACCGAATAGCACACACGATACTACACAAGTGACACGCAGTCAGCGTTGTCTTGTGTGGTGACTGGTATTGCTTAATATTTATCCAGAAACCTCAGGACAATTGTTTTGTGCCGTTGCAGTGCTGTGTTCACACCGAATAGCACACACGGTACTGTACAAGTGACAGGCAGCCAGCACCGCTGTCTTGTGTGATGACTGGCGCGCGTAATATTTAGCCTTAAACCTCAGGGCAATTTTTTTTGTGCCATTGCGGTGCTGTGTTCACACCGAATAGCACAAGTGACACACAGCCAGCACGACTGTCTTGGCAGTGACTGGCGCGTGTAATATTTAGCCTTAAACCTCAATTTTTGTGTGCTGTTGCACTGCTGTGTTCGCACCGAAAAGCACGCACGGTACTGTACAAGTGATACGTAACCAGCACCGCTATTTTGTGTGGTGACTGGCATGCATAATAATTTTGCCTTAAACTTCAGGGCCATTTTTTCTGCCGTTGCGGTGCTGTGTTCACACCGAATAACACGCACACCAATGCACAACTGACACGCAGCCAGCACTGCTGTCTTGTGTGGTGACTGGTGCACATAATTATATTGCCTTAAACCTCAGGGCCTTTTTTTTGTGCCGTTGCGGTGCTGTGTTGCTATCGAATAGCACACAAACTAATGCACAACTGACACGCAGCCAGCATAGCTATCTTGTGTCATGACTGGCGCGCGTAATAATATCGCCTTAAACCTCAGGGCAATTTTTTGGTGCCGTTGCAGTGCTGTGTGTAAAATACAAAGCAGTACTTAGGCTGTAGTGCTACCTTCCACAAAACACTAACTGCTCCTTGTTCCCCAATATCTGCATCTGAACATCTGCAGCTATGTCAGAAAAACCCCAAATTCCTAAAAAGGCTGTTGTGAAGTCACAGGGACACGGACGTGTATGTGGTCGTGGGGTTGTCAGTGGTGCCCGACAAGGTACAGTGTCTGGGAGACAGAAGAATGTTCATGCATCTATGTTCCTGGTGAAATTCCCGGTCTGGAAAGCAAACGCGTCTGGAAGCCAGAAGAGCAAGAGCAAATATTGTCTTGGATGGCTGATAAGGCCTCCACGAAATTAGCCCAAGGGGCTGTATTATGGTTAATGAAGGATGGCGGGTCTCATAACAAGTGCCTCCGATGGGAAATATTAATTATCGGAATATTGCTTATAGCCTATTGACCATGAGGAACATGTGGCAGAAGCAGGAGTTGAAAACGTGTAAGAAGAAGAAAAGGGGTTTGTATGGGAAGGGATGGATGTGATCACCAGTTGCCTAAAATAACATTTTGGATGACTTTAGGTTGGGATGCTGTCATGAGTAGGGCTTAAATACTCTTGCGAAATCCAGTCCTTGTTAAATTTTATCAGTCAGCCTGTCTGCATTCTCTGTAGTCAGCCGTGTGTGTGCATCTGTGATGATTGCCCAAGCAGCACTGAAAACACGCTCTGACATCACACTAGCAGCAGAGCAGGCCAGCACCTCCAAGGCATATAAGGAGAGGTCTGGACAACTATGCAGCTTGGATACCCAGTAATTAAATGGAACAAAAGGAAGGACGTAGGTATAGTCACTTAGATAGTCGTTGACCATCTTTTGCAACTTCTCCCCTTGACATTGTTACCGGTCCAGCTAGTCCTTGCTGATGAGCCAGTTAATTAAAGATGGCCCAGTTTGTGGACATTTTACCACCCTCTTTTTTGGACCTGCTGGGCGTGTCTCTCCCCATTAATGCATGCTGTTGCACAGAGCTGGTACCTCTGCTAGCAGCAGTGTCTGAGGGTGATGTTGCCATCAAATGATCGACAATGGCCCTCTTGAAGGATTCAATTGTGAAACCCCTTGATGACTGCAACAGTAGTGAAGAAAATGTATCCTTGTACCGTGGGTCTAGAAAGGTGGCCAACCAGTATAGGTTGCTGTTGAAAATAAGAAGAAAATGAGAATCACGCAAGGGTTTTGGCACAGACAGTTAGATATTAAGTGTACCATGTAGGCCAAGCTGCAAAGAGGCAAATGTTCTATGACCCCAGAAGGAGGAACAATACCTTTTCCTCCTCTCCAGCCCACCCATGCTGGACAGACATGAAGCTGGGGTTGGGAGTTCCCTCTGTAGAATGCGGGGTCCCCTCAGTACCACTGAAAAAGAAGTCCTCGCCCTCCTCGTCTTCCTCATCATCTTCATCCCCCAATCTTGCCTGGTGAGATTTGCTGGGCTGGGGCGGATTACCCATTGTGAAATCTTGCTCCATACCCAGCTGCTGGGCCCTCAAAGATTCCATTTTTAGATTATGCAACGATTCTTTCAGCAGACATAGCATAATAGAGATGGTTACGCTAATAATAGCCTGATCACCACTCACAAGCTTGGAGCAATACTCAAAGTTATCAAGCACCTCACAAATATCTCCCCTTCTGTATTTGTAAGGCTGGATTGTCCACAGGGGCGTAACTAAAGTAGGTTCAGGGGTTGCAATCACACCCGGGCACTGGAGCCTAGGGGGCCCCAAAAGTGCCTTTAACTTATAGGAAAGACTAATGCAATTAAAGACTTGCAATAAATGAGGGCCCTGTTGGAGCTTTTGCATCGGGGCCCATGAGCTTCAAGTTACGCCACTGATTGTCCATATATAGTGCATTTGTCCTTGTTCTCCCCTCTTCATATGTAAAGTGCCATGGATCTAATGGCGCTATATAAATAAATAATTATAGTAATAATAAATGTCAGCGATCCACACCCACTTGAAAGTTGTTATGTGTCTTGACTGAGTCTCAATCTGACAGGCATGCTTAAGCTGGTATTCAGCAAGCGCCCTATGCTGCTCACTTATCCTTGCCAACATGTATGTTGAGTTCCACCGTCTTGGCAGGTCACAAATGAGTCGGTGGTTTGGCAAATTAAATTGCTTTTGAAGCACTGCAAGACCGGCAACAGCACATACCAATGGGAGGCAAAATCAAGAGCCTAGAATTCGCCTTCAAAGGGGCCCAAAAGCTCAAACCATTTAACAATGGAGTCATGCTGTTTTTGCGCAGACAATAGCTTCATACACTGTAAAATTTACCAAGTTTCAGAGCTGCCTATATGGCACCAAAACTGACATCAGATTATTGTAAAAAATAAATAAATAATTGAAAAATTAGGGTGAAGTACATGCCCATCTTTTGATTGCCAGCCAAGGTAACCCAGACAGCAGGGAGCTGGAATTGACAGCATGTTTAGGCCCAAGTGTTCTGGGGTCCTCATGCAAAAAATTGCAACCTACAGCAACCCCAGAATTCGATAAAATTTAATCAAATGTACACTCCTTAAAATGCAAAAACTATTTTTTATTGGTGCAGAAAAAAAGGGCAACTTTTTAGTTTATTCGTGTTTTGGTAAGACTTATGGACTTCATCACAACAGTTGCGCTCTGCAGATGTATTTTTTCAAAGGTGGGAAAATAAACCCCTAAATGGATACTCTTGAAGATTATATTGAAATGGCTGAAATCTTATTTCATCTCAGGGTTGGCTCTCCTGGGCTGTGGCCATGTGCCCCAGAATTGGTGCCTCTATGAGACATGCCAAAACTGATAGTTACCATGCTCTTGCAGTTGCCTTGGCTCCGGTGGCAGACTGGGTAACAGTGGCCCAACATTATAAACCTTGGGCTTAGTGCCAGTTTGTTGTCAGCGGATCATTCAGGATACTCTCCAAGCATGTGACAACAGACCTCCTTTATTCAGCAACAAACAGGAACAAATATGATATGTTTTATTCCTGATCTATAAAGCTTATCTTAGGTGTCTCAGTCTATGTGCAGCATGTGCAGCTGCTTCTTCTCCCATACACAGATACAGGAAACTGGATACAGTTACATGCTCTTCCTGTGTGAGCCTCTGGGAGTTTTTTTTTCTAACTTGATCTACAACATACAAACCTAGTAAGTAAACACTCATATACAGGAATGAAGTTGTTGCATTAAACATATTCCAACACCCCCACTCCACAACTACTTGTTGATTTCCGATCAGTTGACTCTCCAGCCCAATCTGCATCCATATAACTTCTGAGCATGAGGTTTACTGATGCAGATATCTTAAGATTTAGCCTTTGAGTTTCTATAAGATATTGTATAATTCTCTTAATTGCATTACATTCTCTGTGGCATGGCTTGCTTACACATTGGCAGAGAATTCTGACTGTGGCTGTGATATCTGGACAAGTTGTGGTTGCTATGTACAGAAGCTCCCCCTCTTGTTGCTGGGTTGCAGATCTTCTCCTTCCTACTTTAAGTAGCATGGATCCATTGGTGTTGACACACCTTTGGCTTCTGACAGCTCTTTTTCCTTGTGGTAGCTCTGTATGCTCCCATGTCTGGAGTTGGTGAAGGGACTCTATCTCTTTATTAGCGGCATTTATCTACCTCTGCTTCTCCTGGACAGGCAGTTTTTCCATCTCTTGCCATGACTGTGGCTCTGGTTCAGATAGTGTTCTCACCATATAAGAAAGGCGTCTAGCTGGGATATCTTTGTTTGGTGTTGCTGATCTCCTGACTGGAGGTTGACTTGGTTTTTCTGTTTCTTCCTTGGTGGTTTCAGAGCTTATCCAGACTTCAGTGTTTTCCTTTTCGGTGTCTGGATTTGGTGATTGAGATTCTTGTTCTTGTTTCTTTGGTTGAATAACTGGTGTATCTTCATGGAATTTGAGCGATTCAAAGTTTTCATCAATCACTACATCTCTGATGATTGATACTGTGTTGATTTCTGGGTGCATGATTCTGTATCCCTTTTGAGTTTTGCTATAGCCCACTTACACTCCTTGCTTTGCTTGTGTTTCCCACTTGGAACGTTTTTCTTTGGAAACATACACAAACGTTTTGCTTCCAAATATCCTGAGGTGCTTCAGGTTAGTCTTCTTGCAGTTCCATAGCTCATATGGAGTTTTATTTGTAGCTTTACCTAGCAGTCTGTTTTGAAGATAGCAAGCAGTCATGATGGCTTCTCCCCAATATGTTGTAGGTAGATTCGCATCGAACAACATACTTCTTCCACTTTCAAAGAGAGTGCAGTTCTTTCTCTCTGCAATGCCATTTTGTTCTGGGTTGTGTGGAATGGTAGTCTGGAACACGATTCCATTCTTTTTCAAAATGGTTTGCACCTTATCACTTTTATATTCAGTTCCATTGCCTGCACACAGGGCTTTTGGCATTCTTCCAAATTTGTTCATTGTCACTTCAGTGAGAATGTAGACGAACTCCAGTGCCACCTATTAAATTAAGTGGCACTAGAGTTCGTCTACTTCCTCACTGAAGCGACAAGTTGCATATTTCCAGAGGAGCATTGCAGCTATATGTCTCTTCAGCCAAAAGGCAGAAAGCTCTCCACAAGGAGAATAGCTATTCCCCCAGACTTTCAAATTTGTTAAATACTACAGCAAAGATATTCTTCAAGTTTCTGTGGAACTTCATCCTTACTGTGAAGCAGGTAGGCAACTGTATATCTGGACTAGCCATCAATAAATGTGAGAAAATATCTCTTCTTGCTTGGAGTTTGAACACTCATTGGACCGCAAACATCTGTATGTATCAAATCCAGTGGCTGTGCAGATCTAGTGGTGCTTATTTTAGGAAATAATTTTCTGGACATTTTCCCTTTAAGACAGCTAGTGCACTTCATCATTTGACTACACTGGTTGATTTCAACACCATTTGTAAGTTGAGCTAGCTCCCTTTCTGCTTCTGGGCCTCTGTGCCCAAGACGTCTGTGCCATATATGGATACAGTTCTTATGCAGATCTTATCTAGCACTGTACATACTTTCTTTGCATTTTAGCTGATAAACTTCATTTTGGATTTTTCCTTCTGCAAGAGTCTGACCCTTCTTTGATATGAAGCAGTTGTTATCTTGAAAAGTAACTACATTCCAGAAAATGGCGTCTCTAATAAATGCACTATTTTCTAGGGTGGCTATGGGTTGCAATTCGCAGCGTGGGGGCCCCACAATGTTTAGATCTCTCCACGCTGAGGATTCCAGGCCCCCAGTTGCCAAGTTGTACCTGGCTGGCAACCAAAAATACTGCAAAACTCCATGTCGTTTTATTTGGAGAAATAATGTTTTAAAAAATGATGTGGGGCTTTGCCATATTTTTGGTCCAGCCAGATACAACTTGGCAGCTACGGACTGCCACCAACCCCCAGCTGCCTCCTTGTACCTGGCAGGCAACCAAAAATACAGCGAAGCCCATTTTCTTTTATTTATAGAACTAATGTGAGAAAAAAAATGACGTGGGGCTCCACCATATTTTTGGTCCAGCCAGGTACAACTAGACAGCTGGGGGCTGGAATCCTCAGCATGGAGAGGCCCAAGCATTCTGGGCCCCCCATGCAGTGAAATGCAGCCCGCAGCCACCCCAGAAAATGGCGCATTCATTGAAGCGCCATTTTCTGGCGCTGTACCCAGACTCTTCCAGTTGCCCTGGTGCCGGTGGCAAACTGGGTAATAAAGGGGTTAATGCCAGCTTTTTTATTGCCAGCTGGCACTAAGCCCAAGATTCATAATGTTGGGCCAGTGATAGGCCATTAGGAATCTCTAGTAAAAAGTAAAAAAATACACCACGCAGAGAAAAATATTTTTATTAGAAAAAAAAACAAATCAAAATTTGGACTCCATCTTTATTATTATCTGACATAGTCCACAATGATGGTCCCACGACGCTTGATCGCCTCTGCAACATCCAGAGACTGCATCAAGGGATGAAGTGTCCTCTTGTTGCAGTCTCTGGTGTCATAGTGATGGTGCACTGTATGGCAGATCATTGCCATACAGTGCACCATCACTGACACCAGAGACTACAAACAAGGGAGCAAGTGTCCTCTTGTTGTAGTCTCTGGGGGTCATGGTGATGATACACTGTATGGCAGATCATTGCCATAAAGTGCACCATTACTCTGACACCAGACTACAACAAGAGGACACTTGATCCCTTGTTATAGTCTCTGGTGTCAGTGATGGTGCGCTGTATGGCAGATCATTGCCATAATCACTGGCCCCTCCAGTGACTACAACAAGGGATCAAGTGTCCTTTTTTTGTAGTTTCTGGGGTCATAGTGATAGTGCACTGTATGGCAATCAGTATGACCCCAGAGACTACAACAAGAGGATACTTGAGCCCCTTGTTGTAGTCTCTGTTGTCATAGTGATGGTGCACGGTATGGCAAATCATTGCTATACAGTGCACCATCACTGTGAAAAATCCAAATCTCAGAGATCACATGATCTCTGAGGCTTGGGTCAGGTGACCCGACGTTGCCATGGCGACGTCGGGTTACCATGGTCACCGGCTCATTGCCGATCACCGCTGGGGAGAGGTAAGTTACCCTGCACTCCCTCTCCCCAGACCCTAAGTGCTGTGATCGTAAGATCACAGCAAGTGCTGTGATTGTAAGATCACAGCACTTAGGGGGCGACAGAGCCCCTGTAGCATGGCGGCAGTGCAGGGCACCACCACCTGTTTGTGCCCATTGCTTCTCTGCAGCCGATGTCCCTGCATGGATATCGACGGCAGAGAAGCAATCTGACTCCCGGGCACAGTGATCTGCTGTTCCCAGCTGTCAGATCACTTTTCTGCAGCCAATCTGCATGCAGGGACATCGGCTGCAGAGAAGATCTGACAGCAGGGCATAGCAATCACATAGCGGATCGCTGTCCCTGCTATCAGATCCTTGTCTTCAGCCCGGTCATCTTGCAGAGAGATCAGCTGCAGAAAAGAAGCGGGCGGAAGCAGGTGGCGGGCGGGCACAATACCCTGCACTGCTGCCATGATGCTTTAGATGATGGGGAGTGATGATCAGATCACTCCCCATCAGCATAGAGGGGGGCAATCCCCGCCCCCTCAAGCACACCAACCTATGGAAGGGGCTGTGATGGCCCCTTGCTTAGTTGGAGAGAGAATCTTGGTGATTGACTGTTCAAACAGTAAATCACCTCAATCCTAGAGGCGGAGTGTGAAATCCCCCCCCCCCCCGACCTCAAGCCTCATTGCTCTGTGATAGGAATCACAGAGCATTCGGGCCTGATGACGGTGCCACGGTAACCACCATGACGTTGCCGTCATGGGTCAGGAAGGCACTGACTTTCATGACGTTTGTGTAACATCAAGGATCGGGAAGGGGTTAATGCTAAAGGGTAACGTCTTTCTATTCACTTGTGCTGTATTCCTCCTTTGAAGCTTGGTCATGAGCAGGGTTTCAGAGGACCACTCGTATGACAAACACAAAGGTCTTCAGCAGAACCCCCATAGGAAACCATCAGCGACCTGCAATCACGTGGATTTAACCGCTTAACAATGAAAGATGAAATTCTCATGTACCAGATATTTTATGGGAGATTAATTATGCTCAGTGTAACAGAATTCTGACACAATGTGTCTACAAAAGATATAGCTTCACCCACTTTATTAGATCAGCACAATAGAGCATCACTTTGATGAAAACAGATAGGGTTTCTTCGAAAGGGTGATAGCCGAAAGTATAAATTTTGAACCAAATTTCTGGTATAAGGGAAGCTATCTAATAGGTGGTGTAAAGGTCGACTAGAAAAATGCATCAAATTTATCATCCAGTAGGTGCCACTGTAATATATCTGATACGTTTCAAGACTGTCTAGTCTAAGTTTGCACTGTTTAAAAATTAGACATTTAATAAATCTGTTCCCTGCACTTACATGCATCTGATATGTTTTTTAATGAAGTAAGGCAGTAATAATACAGAAAATGATCTTTTTACATCATGTTTCCTGTTGCTCAGGCTGAGTAAACGCCTGTAGAAGTGTTATTTTTATGACCTAGAAAGAACACGCTTTCATGGTTTAAATTGGTCTGTTGATGAAAGCAGATTTTCTTAGCTTTGAAGACTATAAAGAAATCATTGGCATTTGTCACAGGCAACCAGGCTCTTATCCCACAGATTCAGAAGAATATGACTCATAGCTGTTACACGATAAAGTAGTAGCTTAATTCAAAACTGAACAATGAAAAATCTTATTTTAATATAATAATCATTAATATCACTTTGTCTTATAGTACATAAGGATACAATCACAAGATGGGAAATGTATGCAGTAAAGCCTATTGTGTCTGCTTGACTTGGCAGATAAATACCACCCTGTCTCTGTGTATAGTATGGATACAAAATCCAAGGAACCGCAGATTAAAAAGTCGTCGTGATTCTGTTATTTGCTTAAAAAAGACACAATGGCAAAAACCTTACTGTCGATTTTAAGCTTGTATACCATTTTGCTTAACAACTCCATTCATGGTTCTTTGGACTGCTTAAAAATATATCAAATCTGAAATGTAATAAAGCTGAAATTGTTTTCATAAATGTCTCCAGATACACATTTCAGTACACAAAAATAATCTTACACCCTTTCTCTATGTAGTTACAGTACAGACCAAAAGTTTGGACACACCTTCTCATTCAAAGAGTTTTCTGTATTTTCATGACTATGAAATTTGTAGTTTCACACTGAAGGCATCAAAACTATGAATTAACACATGTGGAATTATATACTTAACAAGAAAGTGTGAAACAACTAAAATATGTCTTATATCTAGGTTCTTCAAAGTAGCCACCTTTTGCTTGATTACTGCTTTGCACACTTTTGGCATTCTCTTATGAGCTTCAAGAGGCAGTCACCGGAAATGGTTTTCACTTCACAGGTGTGCCCTGTCAGGTTTAATAAGTGAGATTTGTTGCCTTAAAATGGGGTTGGGGCCATCAGTTGTTTTGTGCAGAAGTCTGATGGATACACAGCTGATAGTCCTACTGAATAGACTGTTAGAATTTGTATTATGG
The DNA here is from genome assembly GCA_033576535.1 of Allobates femoralis. NCBI lineage: Eukaryota > Metazoa > Chordata > Amphibia > Anura > Aromobatidae > Allobates > Allobates femoralis. Next base: position 475,346,579 of record JARQOC010000001.1, on the reverse strand, counting down.
GAAGAAAAAGCAGCTAAGTAAAGAAAACGAGTGGCCATCATTACTTTAAGAAATAAAGGTCAGTCAGTCCGAAAAATTGGGAAAACTTTGAAAGTGTCCCCAAGTGCAGTTACGAAAACCATCAAGTGCTACAAAGAAACTGGCTTACATGAGGAGCCACCTCAGGAAAGGAAGACCAAGAGTCACCTCTGCTGCGGAGGATAGTTCATCCTTGTCACCAGCCTCAGAAATCGCAGGTTAACAGCAGCTCAGATTAGAGACCAGATCAATGCCACACACAGTTCTAGCAGCAGACACATCTCTACAATAATTGTTAAGAGGAGACTTTGTGCAGGAGGCCTTCATGGTAAAATAGCTGCTAGGAAATTACTGCTAAGGACAGACAACAAGCAGAAGAGACTTGTTTGGGCTAAAGAACACAAGGAATGTACATTAAACCAGTGGAAATTTGTGCATTGGTCTGATGAGTCCAAATTTGAGATCTTTGGTTCAACCACTGTGTGTTTGTGCGACGCAGAAAATGTGAACGGATGGACTCTACATGCCTGGCTCCCACCGTAAAGCATAGAGGAGGAGCTGTGATTATGTGGGGGTGCTTTGCTGCTTTGAAGCTCATCAAGAGAATGCCAAGATGTGCAAAGCAGTAATCAAAGCAGAAGGTGGCTACTTTGAAGAACCTACTGTAGACTATAAGACATATTTTCAGTTGTTTCACACTTTTTTGTTAAGTATATAATTCCACATGTGTTAATCATAGTTTTGATGCCTTCAGTGTGAATCTATAATTTTCAGTCATGAAAATACAAAAAATCTTTGAATGAGGAGATGTGTCCAAACTTTTGGTCTGTACTGTATGTAAATTCATATTTCAATGTTAGCTTGACAAAATCACATAATACCAAATACTAATGGGGTTTTCCATGTCAAAATCTAAAAACCTTAAAAATTCCTGTAATAAGTTCCTGCATTTCACATTAGTCTTATCCCCCACAATCACCTTTAACTTAGTCCAGCCCTGTAACTCTTCCCCTGTGACCCTGTATCTGAGACAATGCAGCCTTGTCTTCTCACCACCAGATTGTATGTGACTCACCCCCAGGACCTTGGGTACTCTGAACTGGGCTGGTTCGGTCTCTCAGGGGACGCACGGGGGCTGAGACCCGGCTCCGTGGCCCTGCGGTGTCGCTAAAAATGCGGGGGAAATGATTTAGGGATAATGGATCGTGATGCCACTCGCAGTATTTGATTATTTGGGCTAACGCTGCCAGACGGGACCACTGGGGATGATGGATGGGCAGCTATGGTGGTATCGCTCCCCATGAGTGGAGCGTATCCCCATGGCAACCAGAAAGCCTATGGCGTTGGAAGGCCGTTGGAATGCAGGACAGAGGGTTCAATGTAACAACAGACTCATGGTTGTTGTTTCCTCAGGTCCTTTACTGGTGGTGCAGGTACAAGCCGGACACAGTCAGGTGATGGTACTGGAGTTCATGCAATCTGGAAGCAAGTCGGGTTCTCCTCACCCTGCAAGTTCTGAGGCCTCCCTGCTGTGCTTTTTCAGCGTGTCCCTGCTGCTGCTTAAAGCTGAGCAGGGGCCCTCTCTTTCTTCCTGCGTTGTGCCGGTATGGCAGGCAGCTTGAGCCCTTCTCCAGCCCCACTTCCCTGACGGATTCTCCTGGACTCCTTATGCTGCTTTGCTTGCAGACACTGTAGTGTGGCTGTGAGACCTGGAATCTTCCACCCTCCGGTATTGGCTGCCGGGTCGTTAGGCCCTGCACAGCCTCGGACTCTTGTGTCCGGTTCTGATGCTCCATGCTGGGGTGAGCTCTATACCGCTCCACTCCCCAGGCTCTCCTCGACTTCCTCAGGCCCTGCTTAAGGGTTCCCTCAAGCTAGCTTTCTCAGTACTGCTCTGTACTGAACTGAATAACTCCACCCCAGACTAGAATTTATAGGGGAGCTGCCCTGAACCCGGGTTTAGAGCTCCCCTTCAGGCCTGGAGGCCGAAAAGGTGTTGTGTGCTTAGGCTCACCTGGTGTGGATACATTTCTTTGCTTCCAGGTATGACACTACCCCCCAGAGGGAGGCAATGACATTGTGGCATCTGGTCTCTAGGGTGCCCCATATGTGAGGTACAGCAACTTTCTGCTGCTGTTGGATATTGCAGTTCCAATACATCCATTGTCTCTTTTCATCAGTTGTCTGCTACCTGCCACTTCTGTCCACATGTGGAAGTTAGATCCATGCTATGATATATCATTCCTCTCAGTCCTATCCTGCAAAACATTACTCCTCTCAGCCCCTGTATATTCAGCATAATCTTTCTGTACAATTCTCATCTCAGCCCCATCCTGTAATGCATTGCTTCTCTTTATCCATAAAGTATAAATCTGCAGAAACATCACCCCTCTCAACCTCATCTTTCAAGTACATCAATGCTCTCAGCCCTACTATAAACAGAATCATCCTGTAGCACTTCACTCCTCTTTTCCTTAACATATTTCAGTATCTAAACATATTTTGTTGTTGTAAAATAATTTCAGTGCATGAGCACTTTTTCATGTTTTTTTTGTATGTCATTATTAGTTTGCTACTTAACTCAGTTACCATTTTGATAATAGATAAATTACACATTTCTCTTTTTTGCAGTCTTGACTTCTAAAAAACAGGAAGGTCCGTCATCTCAACAACAGGGGCAAACATTCAAAGGAGAATTGGAATCCTTTTGATTTATCTTCTTTTATTAGGTAATCATCAAGTTAATATTATAGTAACCTGTAGTATTATACACAGTAAGTGGATTGTGGATTGGGGCTGGTATTTTAACGATATTTTTTAGTAGGTTTTACTATACAATTAAAGCACAAAAGGTGGGACAGATTAATATTATAGTAACCTATAGTATTATATACAGTCAGTGGAAATATCCATTCAATATCTGTAGTAGGTAGCAGATAATAAAATATTTTATGATATTCAGTGATTTATGCTAATCTACAAAACAGCCCGAAATTGTCTTCCAAGGAAGTGCTTATTTTTCACATCACAGTCCATTACATACAATAAAAGGGAAATGAAAAAATCTGAGACAATAACTTTTGTGGATTGGGGCTGCTTTTCTTAAACAGATGATTTTTTTTAGTTGCGTAACGATCTTAACGATACAATTAAAGCGAAAAAGGTGGGTCATATTGGTGGAGTTTTAAGCTTTAGGATTCTATAGGAAGTTCAGACCCCTTTTGTAATACTCAGATATTTCCGTTAGGCCTTGCTTACACTTGCGATTAAAAACGTTGAGGGCAATCCAATAAAAAAATTGTATTGCACTTAGACCAATGTTATTCAGTAAGGCAGTGTTCATCTGCGAGTTTTCCCTCAGCTACAATCGGGCTCAGGAAAAAATCTCAGCATGCTGCATATGGCCATGTATATTACATGATACTCGCTAACGCTAAGTTAATGGACAGCACATGGACCACCTCTATTACATCCGATTTTTTTCCTGTACACATCTCAAAGGAAGAAAAAATAAATAAGGTTTTAGATAGATGCAGTGGGGATAATAAGTAGTTTATAAATTGCCGATTTTGCAAGTTTTCCCACCTACAAACAATGGAGAGGTCTGTAATGTTTATTGTAGGTACACTTCAACAAAGAGAGCAGAATCTAAACTGTATGATTTTTACATAATTTGTATTTTACTTCATGAAATAAGTTTCTGATACAATAGAAAAACATAATTTAATATTTGGTACAGAAACCTTTGTTTGCAATTACAGAGGTCAGACATTTCCTGTAGTTCTTAACCAAGTTTTCACACACTGCAGCAGGGATTTTGAACGACTCATCCAAACAGATCTTCTCCAGATCTTTTATGTTTTGTGGCTATCACTGGGCAACATTGAGTTTCAGCTCCCTCCAGGGTTTGGAAACTAAGTAGACCACTCCTGGACCTTGAAATGCTTCCCACGGGCCACTCCTTAGTTGCCCTGGCTGTGATTAAGTGAAGAAGATTGTTGGCCAAAATCTCACAATACATGAATCCATCCATCCTCCCTACAATACAGTCTAGTTGTCTTGTCCCCTTGAAGAACAGCACCCCAAAGTATGTGGTTAACATCCCCATGCTTCATGGTTTGGATGGTGTTCTTGGGGTTGTGCTCATCATTCTTTGTTTTCCAAACACGCCGAGTGGTATTTATACCAAAAAGTTCTTTTTTGGTCTTATCTGACCACATGACCTTCTCCCATGCCTTCTCTAGATCATCTAGATATTCATTAACAAACTTCAATCAGCCCTGGACATATGCTGGCTTGAGCAGGTGGACCTTGCATACCCTGTAGAATGTTAATCCATGATGGTGTAGTGTGTTACTAACAGTAATCTTTGTCAAGGAAGCTTGACAGTCATCTTGTGTTTTTTCCATTTTGTAATAATTGCCCCAACATTTGTTGTCTTCTCACTAAGCTGCTTGCATATTGTCCTGTAGCCTATCTCAGTCCTGTGCAGGTCTACAAATTTATCCCTGGAGTCCTTAACCAGCGCTTTGGTCTTTGCCCTGGTGGAGAGGTTGGATTTTGATTGTTTGAGTGTGTGGACAGGTGTTTTTTATACTATTAACGAGTTCAAATAGGTGCAATTAATACAGATAATGAGTGCAGAGTAGGAGGCCGTGTAACAGTCCTGTGAAAGCAAGAATTATTGCTAAATGTTAAGGAATCAAATACTTTACGTGCCATTGTACGCAATTTCATTAATTAAAAATCATACAATGTGATTTTCTGGATTTTTGTTTTTTAGATTCTGTGTCTCACAGTTGAAATGTAGCTGTGATAAAAATTACAGACATCTCCATTCTTTGTAGGTGGAAAAACATGCAAAATCAGCAGTGTACTAAATACTTAGTTTCTCAAGTGTAGATAATAGAAAGAAATCAATTGACATTGAGAAAGAAAAAGCAGCACTCACTGGGTTGATGCTTGAGTCACATTTCATTTTTGGTACAGGTTACATCATGAGCAGGGAGGGGGAGAGGGAGTGATGGACGACTGCTTGCTGTTTCGAGCCTATCCGGCGCTTTAACAGGTTCAAGAGTGGCGTGTGATGTCAGAACCTCTCTTTAGCAGGAAATCCCTGCCCTACGTCACCGCCTACATTAAAACTTTGTTAATTAAAAACAAAACAATGATTGAGATACAAAAGACAAAGAATTATACACAGAATAATATCTCTGGCTGAACAGATAATAATTAATAGATTCAAAAATTAAGTAGGAATTGTCCCAAACAACCTTTGCAGACTTTCAAGTACATTCCTTGTAAGGGGAGGAGATGCCGACAGCTTCACCACTATGTGGTGGTGCAATCCCAAAGGAACAGTTCATCAAACACAGCAAGGAAAGGATGCACTAACTGCAGGTGGACCTGACATCTTTATTTCCAACAAGGCAAAAGTGGTATGCAGGCCGGCAAACTACAGGATGCAGGCTCTTCCAACAAGGACAATGTATGCTTCACTCACTTGAGCTTCTACAGGTCCACAAACCCATAGACCCGTAGAAGCTCAAGTGAGTGGAATCTATATTGTCCTTGTCGGACGAGCCTGCATCCCGCAGCCGGCCTGCATGTCACTTTTGCCTTGTTGGAAATAAAGAGTTCAAGTCCACCTGCGGAAAGTCCATTTCATCATAACCTTAAAGATTACAATAAAACTAATAGGTCATTTTTATCATTCAGGCCTGGAGCACCCTGAGCATTAAGCTCAATGATCCAACGGGCTTCTATACTCAATAGGATGTTATGAGTGTCTCCTCCGTGTGGGGAGGAAGTCCTGGCAGTGGATGGTCTGTACACACAATACTAGTGTGAAGGTGTCTGACAAGTAGCAGTGCCCAGCTTATTCTTTATTATAGAAAGACATTAGATAAATAGAACAGATATTTAGATTATAGAAAAATACTGTACAGCCTGCAGACATATAATTTCCGTAGCAATCCATATAATGCACCACCATACAATATAAAGCAGCCCCCATAGACCTTCATAGATTATAACACACCCTTCATAGACCCCTCCAAGCAAACAAAACAAATACATCTAATGCTTACCTATCTCTGGATCCTGAGGAGTCCATCAGCAGAAAGGACCAATGCAGTGATATCATTGTGCCAGGTCATGCAGAGTTCCAACTTGAAAACACCATCAGGCTGCTCCACGTCTCCGCCTCATATGTGAGTGTTCCCGCTGACCTGTATATCCGAGGCCCAAATTGTCCTGCAGCCTGCAGAATGGAAAGTGGTAGATGAAGGAGATCACATCTCCCTGCACTACTGCAAAGTTTAACTGTTTCAGTACATGCCATGACAGTTAGAAGTAGAGATAGATCTGGGTGGGCCCCTGAGATCGCGGGGTCCCGGGCATACTGTTAAGCTCTCTATGAGGACAGATGATCAGAGTCAAAGGGGCACCTTTCTCCACCGAAGACTTCACTCCTGTTCATTCCATGATTATGAGTGTGTGGGGATTGTATTTGTGTTTGTTTATTTTTATACAGCATATATATATATGTATTCTGGAGTACAGTATAGTTTCTCACTTTATTTAGAACAGTTAGGGCCAGAAATATTTGGATAGGGACACAATTTTCGCGAGTTGGGCTCTGCATGCCACCACATTGGATTTGAAATGAAACCTCTACAACAGAATTCAAGTGCAGATTGTAACGTTTAATTTGAAGGGTTGAACAAAAATATCTGATAGAAAATGTAGGAATTGTACACATTTCTTTACAAACACTCCACATTTTAGGAGGTCAAAAGTAAATGGACAAATAAACATAACCCAAACAAAATATTTTTATTTTCAATATTTTGTTGCGAATCCTTTGGAGGCAATCACTGCCTTAAGTCTGGAACCCATGGACATCACCAAATGCTGGGTTTCCTCCTTCTTAATGCTTTGCCAGGCCTTTACAGCCGCAGCCTTCAGGTCTTGCTTGTTTGTGGGTCTTTCCGTCTTAAGTCTGGATTTGAGCAAGTGAAATGCATGCTCAATTGGGTTAAGATCTGGTGATTGACTTGGCCATTGCAGAATGTTCCACTTTTTTGCACTCATGAACTCCTGGGTAGCGTTGGCTGTATGCTTGGGGTCATTGTCCATCTGTACTATGAAGCGCCGTCCAATCAACTTTGCAGCATTTGGCTGAATCTGGGCTGAAAGTATATCCCGGTACACTTCAGAATTCATCCGGCTACTCTTGTCTGCTGTTATGTCATCAATAAACACAAGTGACCCAGTGCCATTGAAAGCCATGCGTGCCCATGCCATCACGTTGCCTCCACCATGTTTTACAGAGGATGTGGTGTGCCTTGGATCATGTGCCGTTCCCTTTCTTCTCCAAACTTTTTTCTTCCCATCATTCTGGTACAGGTTGATCTTTGTCTCATCTGTCCATAGAATACTTTTCCAGAACAGAGCTGGCTTCTTGAGGTGTTTTCAGCAAATTTAACTCTGGCCTGTCTATTTTTGGAATTGATGAATGGTTTGCATCCAGATGTGAACCCTTTGTATTTACTGTCATGGAGTCTTCTCTTTACTGTTGACTTAGAGACAGATACACCTACTTCACTGAGAGTGTTCTGGACTTCAGTTGATGTTGTGAACGGGTTCTTCTTCACCAAATAAAATATGCGGCGATCATCCACCACTGTTGTCATCCGTGGACGCCCAGGCCTTTTAGAGTTCCCAAGCTCACCAGTCAATTCCTTTTTTCTCAGAATGTACCCAACTGTTGATTTTGCTACTCCAAGCGTGTCTGCTATCTCTCTGATGGATTTTTTCTTTTTTTTCAGCCTCAGGATGTTCTGCTTCACCTCAATTGAGAGTTCCTTTGACCGCATGTTGTCTGGTAACAACAGCTTCCAAATGCAAAACCACACACCTGGAATCCACCCCTGACCTTTTAACTACTTAATTGATTACAGGTTAACGAGGGAGACGCCTTCAGAGTTAATTGCAGCCCTTAGAGTCCATTGTCCAATTACTTTTGGTCCCTTGAAAAAGAGGAGGCTATGCATTACAGAGCTATGATTCCTAAACCCTTTCTCCGATTTGGATGTGGAAACTCTCATATTGCAGCTGGGAGTGTGCACTTTCAGCCCATATTATATATATATAATTGTATTTCTGAACATGTTTTTGTAAACAGCTAAAATAACAAAACTTGTGTCACTGTCCAAATATTTCTGGCCCTAACTGTATACTGGATCTTCCTTATATATACAATTATGGTACTAATTTCATGCTACTCTATCAGAGGCAGACTGCCGGAACCAATACTCCGAGATGAGCATGTCATTCAACAGCAGGCCATGCAGAAAGCAGAGGAAATCCGACAATTCCGGCAGTTTAAAGAAGAGATTTTAAAGCAAAGAGAACAAGAACAAAATGTTAGAAATGTGCAAAAGCAGAAGGTTTTACAAACATATGAAGATTTGCAGGTAAAAAATGTCCTTCAGATGGATGGTTTTGTTATTGTAAATTGTGACTTTGCAGCTATATATTTTGATTGGGATTACAATTTGAGGGACACATCCAGGAGGAACAGCTGATCCTAATGCAATTGGTGACCTTGATTACTACCTGCTTTACAAGAGAATTTTGCCTGGCATTTTAAAGATATAGTCACTGCCAAAAGTGTTGGCCCTTTTGAAATTATTCCAGAAAATTGAGTATTTCTTCCAGAAAATTATTGCAGTTACACATTTTGTTATACACGTTTACTTCCTTTGTGTTTACTAGAACAACACAAAAAAACTGAGAAAGAAAAGACAAATTGAACATAATATCACAGAAAACTCCAAAAATGGGGCAGACAAAATTGTTCGCACCCTCAACTTAATATTTGGTAGCACACCCTTTGGAATAAATAATTGCAAGTAATCACTTCCTATAACAATCAACAAGCTTCTTAGGCTGCCTTCACGCTGCGGTCAGGTCCGATACGGGGCTGTCAGGGGTGACAGCCCTTGACCGGTAGCTATCTGCCATCCGGCTTCCATCTCTCTGGAAGAATCCGGGAGAAGTCAGATTCTTCTCCCAGACACAAAAACGTTGCTTGCAACGTTTTTGTGTCTAAGGAAAACAATCTCCCCAAAATTGGCGTCTCCCGGATTCCCCCGGATCCTCCCGGGGCAAAACCGGCACTCCCTTAACATGGGAGGCTATGGGGACGGATTGCCCCGATCCAGGAGGATCCAGGAACCGGACACCTGCGGCTGAACGTCACTGTTATTTAAGGACCGCGGCTAGCTCCCTGCCAGCCACGGTCCTGAATCATCAGCAGCGGCAGCTGCGTCAGGCTACACACCGGACAGGAGGGCATATTAGCCCTCCATTTCTGTGTGCTGATCCAGTCCGGAGCTGGATCGGACCTAACCGCAGTATGAAGGCAGCCTTACACCTCTCAACTGGAATTTTGGACTCTTCTTTTCCAAGTTGCTTTAGGTCTTTCTTCTCCCTACAGCAATTTTAAAATCTCTCCACAGGTGATCAATGGGATTTAGAGCTGGACTCATTGCTGGTCACTTCAGAACTTTCAGTGCTTTGTTTCCATCCATTTCTGGGTGCTTCTTGAAATATGTTTGGGGTCATTGTCATGCTGGAAGATCTAAAACCTAGGATGGAAACACAGCCTTTTGACAAAGAGCATTACATTGTAACTCAAAATCTTTTGGTAATATTGTTAATGTGGTAAATGACTATCTAGCTGCAAACGTCTGTTTTTTTTGTTTTTTTATTAATAATTCTTTATTTAATAAAATTTAACAAAGGTAAAAACATGAAAGTAAAATTGTCTGTGGGAATGACCAAGCATTTGGAAGTATGAAGGTCTTAAAATACAATAGCTCTTGCCATATACAAGCATTTGCACATAAAATCAAAGGTAGATAAGCGATAAGTATACAACACAATGCGACAAGTGTGCCAACCAGATAGAATCAATTCCTGGTCAGAGGTTTTCCTCTTGACCATATGATCTGCCATATTTATCTCTTAGAATTCCAAAAAGGAGAGTGTACAGTACAAAATTAAAAGAATAAACGAAGAAAAAACAGGAAGGTTGGCTTGTGGATAGTGAGGAGAGTAGAATGGAAGATTTCCAGGGGTGAGGAAGGTTGAGGGTGGGATTGGGTAAAATTAAGATATGGGAGATTGGTGGCCAGGGTTCGGCTCCCCACCCCCATCAAGCAAAAGCTTGTATTTAGTTGTTTGCTGAAAGTCCATCCAATGCACCCATGTGCTCCAGAATTTCCCCTGTTTATCATTGACCTTGTGAACCAACTGCAAAAGTCCTGGTGGGGAAGTCTTGCCCCACAATTTGGGGATGCACGCCATAGCAGCAATTATAAAGAATCTCAACAAAGAATTCCTGTAAATCGCAATAAGGATTTTGGCGAGATGTAGCAAAGTCAAAGCTGGAGTCAATGGTTCCATGTGGTGAGCAACTTGGTTTGCTATTTCCTCCACTCCTTGCCAAAAAGACTTAGGCAGCTCGCAATCCCAAAAGATAAGTGATCCTCTCTCGCTCCCAAATCTCAAACAGGCGATGTCAGTCTCGGGATACATTGCATGCAGCTTCTCTGGAACGCTATACCAGCAGGAAAGGAGTTTGTATCCTGCATCTTGGTGTTTGGAGCTAATGGATGTATTATGGGCAAGGATGCAAATTTGTGATATCTGCGTTGCAGAGAATTTGACCTTTAGGTCTGATTTCCACCCCGCTATGAATTTAGGAGGTTGCTGTCCCGGGGGAGATACCAGCATCGCGTAAACCCTAGACAAAGTATGTGTAACCGGACCTGACTCCATGCAGAGTAACTCAAATTGTGTCTTCGGACGCTCAAAACATTATTACGGTGGGAGGGTGCGTAGAAAGCAACGCAGCTAGAAACAGCGCCACCATCCCAAGGGAACTGGGTCTTCCCATTTTCTGAGGATGGATAAAGAGGGCCAGTCATTCCCTACCCTGATAATCTCCACTCTGTTTCTGCCCGCTTCGACCCAACTGCGGAACACCCCGTCTTGAAGATCTGGGGCAAAGTCTGGATGGTTCAATACAGGCGTAAGCTTAGAGAAAGGAGGTATCATAAAAAAGGCCTGGTCCCCAAAGCTTTACAAAATCTTATTGTAGCTCCAATCGCAGGGTGAGAGTGAAGATAGGCTGGAGCAGCCGAGAGTAACCAAGACAATCTGTCAAGGGTAATTTGGCAAAAATTATCTATAATCTATGTGAACCAACGCCTTATTTTCAGAGTTTCTACACCAATCTACCATACTCACAAAATGTACAGCGATTTGGGGAGGCCACTTCCCCCCCTTCATTTGGTCTGGACAGAGTCGATCGGTTTAGTCTGGCCGATTTCCCTGCCTAAATAAAGGAGTTCTGAATGGAGGATATAGTTTTGAAGAAGGCTGTTGGTTACTTGGTTGGGCAGTGCCTGCAGAATGTAGAGAATTCGGGGAAGAACATTCATTTTGAATATTTGGCACCGCCCAAACCACGTTAAGGATGTCTTAGTCCATCGGTCACAATCACTCCGAATAGAGGAAAGCAGAGCTGGAAAGTTATCCTTGAATAGTGTGTCTGGATTAGCAGTCAACAATACCCCTAGATAGCTTATTGATTGACTGCTCCATTTAAAGCTGAAAGCTGATTATAAGGAGACGGTCAAGGGTTTTAGTATATTAATATTCAGAACTTCCGATTTGGAGAAGTTTATTTTAAAATTAGAGAGTTGGGCAAATGTGTGCAACTCCTTCATTAGGTTCAGCAGCGAGATATTAGGTTTAGTGAGAAAAAACAAGAGGTCATCATAACCTGCCACCTTGTGAATAGCGTTGCCAGAAGTAATTCCTGAAATGTCAGGGTTCGCCCTAATCCTCCTAAGTAGTGGTTCAATTGTGAGGACAAAGATCAGTGGCGAGAGTGGGCATCCCTGTCGGGTGCCGTTATGAATGTCAAAAGGGTCCGACAAGCAACCATTCACCTGGACCCTAGCTGACGGGGTCGAGTAAATGGACATAATTCAGTGCATCATATTTATTCCCAGTCCCAGGTGCAGGAAGGTCTCATTCATAAAGATCCAGTTGACTCTACAAAATGATTTTTCAGCATCCGTAGATAAAAGAAGTGTGGGAGACCCCCACACCGAGCCCGATGTACCAAATTGATCGCCTTAATGGTATGGTCCCATGCTTCCCTTCCCATCATAAAACCCGCCTGGTCCGGGTGAACCACCCCCGTGAGTAAGGGAGCCAGTCATGTAGCCATGATCTTTGCAAACAAATGTAAGTCCACGTTTAAGAGTGAAATCGGGCGGTAGCTCCCACATTGGGTTGGGTCTTTGCCCGGTTTAGGGATGACCAAAATATGCGCTCTTAATGAATCTGTGTGTGGTCTTTGTCCGCTATTCAAATCATTAAACAATCTCAGTAGGTGAGGGGCCAGGACATCCTTCAATCTTTTATGCAAGACAAAAAGGGGGGAGGGGGTGGGAGCGCATGTGAAGAAAGTTTTTGAAGTGGATTTAGGCCCAGGGCTGTGTAGCCACTCACCAGAGGTGGTTGTGCAACCCTGCACAACTGCGGTCTTACGCCTGTAAATCCACCTCCGCCTGGAGGTATAGTGGAGGCACCGAAAGTTGCTCCGGGAGCTCCAGCTCCTGTCACGATCAATGACCGGAATGATGTCACCACAGGTCCTACAACGGTGACCGTGTTGTATTGCTAGGTCATGGAACTCAGGATCTAGGATTAATAGTATCTCTTGTCCAGAGCTGCTCTTGCCAGGTGTGCACAAGTGCAAGAAGCTGAGAGTAAAAAAATCCCTGGTCTGTGGAGCGCTAGGGCTAGAGATAAATGGCACTAGGGTTATTTTAGAAAAGGTTTCTTTATTAACCTCTTACAGGCCACTATGCGTTTCTGCAGCAAAGCGCTGCCTTCATCAGGTGATGCAAGAGCTCTTGCATCACCTGATGAAGGCAGCGCTCTGCTGCAGAAACTCTGCTGCCATTTATCTCTAGCCCTAGCGCTCCAAAGACCAGGGATTTTGTTACTTTCAATCTTTTATGATAGACTGATGAAAAGCCATCCGGATTAGGCGCCCTGCCATTTTTCATGGATTGTATGGCTATAAGTAATTCCTGGTTGGTGATCGGATGTTCTAGCGCATCAGCATCCACTGGGTTCAATTTAGGAAGATTGGCCAATGCAAGATATTCTCCAATTTTGGGAAGGAAGGTGGGAGAAAGTGTCAAGGGGTTACAATTATCTACTTGGTAAAGTGCGGCGTAGTATTGTCTGAAAGCTTCAGCTATCACGTTAGATGGTTGGGCGATGTTTGTCGTTGTGGGATCAGCTATGTTCGAAACAAATGTTCTGGCCCTCTGCCGTCTCAAAGCTCCAGTCAACATTCTGCCCATCTTGTTACCAAATTCATAAAACTGCCACCTGCATTTTGCCAACCACAACTTAGCCTTTTTGTTGAGGAGGTTACGAAGTTCTTCCCTAACCCGGCATAGGTCGGCGCCCACTTCCCTCTGGAGTCCTCGCTTAAGGGTCGTCTCAAGTTCTCGTAGTTGAGAAAGTAGGGAGGTTAATTCACGGTCCCTTTCCTTTTTCAGCCTTGCCCCATATTTAATAAATATACCTCGGATTACACATTTATGTGCTTCCCAGACAGTGCCTGGCGAAATTTCCGGGGTGGTATTGTCTGAGAAATAGTCTCTTAATGCCTGCATCACCTCTTGGCATGTGACCTTGTCCTCCAAGAGTGAGGAGTTCAATTTCCACTGCCACTGCCGAGAAGTCTGGGTCGGCAACAAAATCGTAAGTGTGCATAGGGCGTGGTCTCAAAAAGTAATAGAGCCTATGTCCGCTGTCTGGATGAACGACAGGTCATTATGTCCTAAAAAAAAAAATCGATTCTGGACTAGTGATTGTGTGCCGAAGAGTATTATGAATAGTCTCTATCTTTTGTGTGGAGTAACCTCCAGGAATCTATTAGTTGGTGTTCATGCAGGAGTCGTTTCATTCTATGCAGTGCCACATGTGAGCACATGTGTAGGCCGGAAGAGGTGTCAAGCTTTGGATCTAGCAACAGCACGCCCTCAGCAAATTCCCCAAACTGCTCCAGAAAGTCCATCAAAACTGTTCCCTGATTTGCATTGGGTAGATATATAGAGGCAAATGGGAAGAGCTGCTATGCAATCCGTCCCTTACCTAATAACATTCGTCCCTGCTGGTCACAACGATAGTCTACACACTCCCATGGTAAAGAACGGTAAATGAGAATACTAGTACCCTGAGACCTAGAGTCAGGTGAATGATTGTGATAGGCCTCTGGAAATTAGTTTGAATGGTTTGGGGGTGCTAAGGTGTGTCTCCTTAAGAAAAGCTATCTGTACATGTTCCTTACGTAGGTAGTTAACTTGTATGGATCTCTTACCCGGGCTATGCAAGCAACGTTGATGCATCCGCAGCACAGCTCAGCTATGTCTTTGGAGGTCATATTGAAGGTTGCTCGGGTACCCTCTACCAATCCTTACCAACAGGGGAGGTAAAAAAAAAAAGGGGAGGAAGGGGAAGCAAGAAGAGGATGAGATAGAAAAAAGAAGGAATTTAGGACAAGGAAAGAAGGGATGATATAGAAAAAGGATGTGAAGAAAGTTAGTAGGAAGTTAATGAGTAGAAAGTTTAAGAAAATTTAGGAAATTTGCTGATTCAACCACTACTTGATGGAAATATAGAGGAAGACTTAAGAATGAAACCCCGGGTACGAGCCTGGGGATGTCCACTCCCTTCTGACGTGGGGAGAAAAAAAAAAGTTATTAACATCAAACAGAGGCTGTGATAGGATATTCCCCATCAGCAACTTGATTGGGCATCACGCTAGGTCATAGTCACCCAAAGGGCCGTGCAAGTAGTATTCTCATAGACTACATAGCACATGCAGAAACAAAAACATTACAGATTATAAAGAAAATGATATTCCAAGAGATGTGGAGCAAGAGTCAAATAGGACTGCTTCTACAGCCCTTGCTATTGGTAGAGTTTTCGCTCAGACTGGACCTCCTCTTTCACTCTGGTTAGGAAGTACGTCATCTCCGGTCTTCCTGTGGAGGATGTAGATGTGAGAGGTCAATGGACAGCCAGTTAGGTAGTTGGATGGGAGTGGTATTCATGAATCGGGAGAACTCTGATAATTCGTCAGGTCATTTGAGGAAAAATTGGGCTTCATCCTTTTTCACAATAAGGTGAAAAGGATGACCCCACCTGTATGTAGCCCCAACTCCTTGATGCGGTGCAGCAATGGGGAAAGTTGGAGTCTCATGGCTAGGGTGCGGGTGGAAAGATCAGGGAAGAGACGGACCTCCACATCACCCAAGAAAAATGTACTATATAACCAAGCATGCTGGAGAATGTCCTCTCTGTTCATGTAGTAATGTAGTCTGTACACAATATCACGGGGAGCCGATATCTGAGAATTCGACTGACGAGCAACTCTATGCACCCTATCAATTGTGAAGATGGAGTCTAGGGGTTTTTAAGACACCATATTGAAAATTTCTGTGACTTTACAGGGAAGGGCACATGCAGGGATGTCCTCTGGAAGCCCTTTCAGGCGGATGTTGTTGCGCCTCGGTTCTCCTGGTCCTCTAGGAGTAGTGCCATTTGCTGCATATGTGCTTGAGCATTGGAGAGGCTCTTTTCCAGCATGGAAACTCTGAAGGATAGGCACGAGGTGGTGTCCTCTAGTGTGGACGTACGGGTGTCAAGGAGATCGAGATCACATTGGAGTGTGGGAAGGGCCCTTTCCTGGGATGCTTCAAACCTGGCCACCATGGAGTCTAGGTCTTGTTTAGTTGGAATAGCTTTAATTAGGTCATATAGGTTTTATGGGCTGCTTAGGGTAGAGGGTACACTGTCAGAGTTCATGACTTATTAGGGGCTCTTCCCTGCAGACCCTGTGCTGCCTCCTCCATTGATCCCTCCTGAGAGCCCTGGGACTGTGTGTGCTGCAGTTACAGGGGTCAGCTCTTCTCCTGCCTCACATCCAGTCATTCTGTTCTGTCCCCTCTGTGACCCCTGGGCCAGGGGATTTTGTTCTGCTGCAGGCTTAGGAGCTCTGGGGAAGGTATTGATGTTTATTCTGTGCCCCCTACTGCTCTCTCTCCCTCTCACCTTCTCGCCTGCCACGCTGTGGGTGGCAGGAGTTGCCACCGGCTCCATTGCTGAGGAGGTTGCGGCACCCTTCTCTGGCTTCCCGTTGGAGAAGACCGCTGCAGTGCTGCTCGCTGCTTCTCCAGGGGTCCTGGTGGGTGACAGGAGGAGGTTCTCCTGCCTCTGGGCATTTTCAGTCAGCTGAAGGTGTCCTGTGCTTGTAAATGTAGATTGGATACAGAGGAGCTCCACAGGGATGCGTCCTCACAGCGCCATAGTTAGGCCACGTCCCCCCAAACATCTGGTTTTTAATGCAATATCTACATAGGTGTATAGAAGCCCATTTCTAACATCCAGCACTTCAGTGTTTTAATGGTACATTGTGTTTGCTAACTGTGTAAGAAGGCTAATGGATGTTTAGAAAAGCCTACAAAAACCCTTGTACAAGTATGTTAGCACAGCTGAAAATGGTTTGGCTAATTAGAGAAGCTATAAAATTGACCTTCCTTTGAGCTAACTGAGTATCTGGAGCATTAGATTTGTTTAGTAAAGCAAAAAAGTACACAGCATAAGCTTCAAAGAATTACCTTTATTGGATCACGGTGAGTGTAGCAGGATAAAAAACATCTAGATCAGTGGTTCTTAACCGGGGTTCGATCGAACCCCAGGGGTATGGTGTCTCGGTCTCAGGGTTTCGGCGGAGCCTCCACCACGGAGGTCAACACCCTCCCGACGGCTGCATGTAGTTTTATCACTAAAGAAGGGTTCGGTGAATGTGCATATGAAACTGGTGGGTTGGGAACCTCAAACAAGGTTAAGAACCACTGATCTACATAGTCGCAGCTATCTGAGAAAAATCATTAAAAACATCTTCAGACGCATTTCTGCTAACAAGTAGCCTTAGTCATTGAACATATCTGAGACTGGCTAATAAAAGGAAAAGATTGATATGGGTAAAAGAACACAGACATTGGACAGAGGAAGATTGGAAAAAAGTTTTATGGACAGACAAATCAGAGTTTGAGGTGTTTTGATCACACAGAAGTACATTTGTGAAACACAGAACAACTAAAAAGATGCTGGAAGAGTGCCTGATGCCATCTGTCAAACATGGTGGAGGTAATGTGATGGTCTGGGGTTGCTTTGGTGCTGGTAAAGTGGGAGATTTGTACAAGGTAAATGGGATTTTAAATAAGGAAGGCTATCACTTCATTTTGCAATGCCAGGCCATATCCTGTGGACAGCGCTTGATTGGAGCCAATTTCATCCTACAACAGGACCCAAAGTACACCTCCAAATTATACATTAACTATTTAGGGAAAAAGCAGGTAGCTGATATTCTATGTGTAATGGAGTGGCCAGTGCAGTCACCATATCTCAACCCCATTGATCTGTTGTGGTTAAGGGCCCTTTCACATCAGCGTTTTTTTTAAATCGCGGCAGATGCGGTGAAAAAACCGCATCTGCCGCGATTACCGCATACCGGCTGCACTTGCGGCGCGGTTGCGGTTTTTTGCCATGCAAAGTATAGGCGGACTTGCGGCAGGTGCGGCAAGTGCGGTTTTGCACTTGCGGCATGTGCGGCCGTGAAAAAAACCGCGGTCAGCCGCGGTTTTTTTCGCGGCCGCACCTGCCGCAAGTGCAAAACCGCACTTGCCGCACCTGCCGCAAGTCCGCCTATACTTTGCATGGCAAAAACCGCAACCGAGCCGCAAGTGCAGCCGGTATGCGGTAATCGCGGCAGATGCGGTTTTTTCACCGCATCTGCCGCGATTTGAAAAAAAACGCTGATGTGAAAGGGCCCTAAGAACCACTGATCTAGATAGTCGCAGCTATCTGAGAAAAATCATTAAAAACATTTTCAGACGCGTTTCTGCTAACAAGTAGCCTTAGTCATTGAACATATCTGAGACTGGCTAATAAAAGGAAAAGATTGATATGGGTAAAAGAACACAGACATTGGACAGAGGAAGATTGGAAAAAGGTTTTATGGACAGACAAATCAAAGTTTGAGGTGTTTGGACCACACAGAAGAACATTTGTGAGACACAGAACAACTAAAAAGATGCTGGAAGAGGGCCTGATGCCATCTGTCATGCATGGTGGAGGTAATGTGATGGTCTGGGGTTGCTTTGGTGCTCGTAAAGTGGGAGATTTATACAAGGTACAAGGGATTTAAATAAGGAAGGCTATCACTCCATTTTGCAGCGTCATGCCATACTCTGTGGACAGCGCTTGATTGGAGCCAATTTCATCCTACAACAGGACCCAAAGTACACCTTCAAATTATACATTAACTATTTAGGGAAAAATCAGGCAGCTGGTATTCTATGTGTAATGGAGTGGCCAGTGCAGTCACTAGATCTCAACCCCATTGACCTGTTGTGGGAGCAGCTTGACCGTATGGAACGCAAAAAGTGCCCATCAAGCCAATCCAACTTGTGGGAGGGACTTCAGGAAGCATGGGGGGAAAATTCTCAAGATTACCTCAGCAAATTAACAGCTAGAAGCCAAAGATCTGCAATGCTGGAATTGCTGCAAAGGGAGCATTCTTTGACGAAAGCAAAGTTTAAAGGAGAAAATTATTATTTCAAATAAAAATCATTATTTCTAACCTTGTCAATGTCTGGACTATGTTTTCTATTCATTTTGCAACTCATTTGATAATTAAAAGTATGAGTTTTCATGGAAAACACAAAATTGTCTGGGTGACCCCAAACGTTTGACGGTAGTGTATGTTCTTTGCTTTGTAGACCTCATTCATTTTTTGGTAAACAGTAGAATGATGTTTGTCAAACTCCATTGTAGCTTTTTTATGCCTCTGTATCAGCAGTGGGGTCCTCCATGGACTCCTGCCATGGTGTTTCGTTTCATTTCATTCAAATGTCTATGGAAATTTTGCACTGAGACTGATACACCCTGAGCATCTTATCCACCATCTGGACTATCCTGCATTGGAACTTTTTTCTCTGTTGTCCACATACAGGGAGATTAGCTGCAGTGCCATGGATTCTAAACTTCTTGATTATGTTGCACATCATTGACAAAAGAACATCAAGATCTATGGAGATGTAACCATAAGATTGTTATTTTTCAACAATTTTGGCTGTCAAGTCCTCAGACGGCTCTCTTCTCCTATTTTTGTTCTCCATACATGTAGACACACAATGCAAACATTAAGCTAATTTCTCTCTTTTGTATCTGGTTCATATATCCCACATCTTTGCCACAGGTGAGTATGAATAAGCAACACATACTTTAAACAAAGTCTTCAGTATAAAAACAGAAACAATGACGGCACTCACCCATCTGAGTTCTTCACAGTGCTGTTTATTATTCCATCCAGGAATGGGGTTACAGTGGTGCGGGGACAGAGGAGAGGCGGAGGGGGACTACGGGCGCTCCATTTCGAGTATGTTACTCTTCGACGGGTTCACCTCTATTTAATCTATCTTAAACAAAGTTGTTTACTGACAATTTTGGAAGGGTACGAACAATTTTAATCAGCCCCTTTTTGGTTTTTTTTGCGTAAAATTATGTCTAATTTGCCTTTTTTTTCTCTAATTTTTTTGTTTTCACAAAACACACAAAGGAAATAAATATACTGTATATATATATGGCAAAACATATGTAATTGCAATACATTTCTAAAGAAATACTTCATTTTCTGAAACAATGTCAAATGTGCCAATACTTTTAGCCATGACCAGTGCAATGCCCTAACTAACCAGGGGTCTTCCATCTCGAATATTTAGCTTCATTTACATATATGCGGCTGTAAGTTAAGGCTAAGGTCACGTGCACACGCTGAGTATTTGATGAGTTTTTTACCTCAGGTTTGTAGACAAAACCAGCAGTTGAGCAATCAGAGGAAAATCCTGTATTTAATTATCCACTCCTGGTTTTGGCTACAAATCCTAAGGTAAAAAACTCATCAAATACCCAGTGTGTGCACGTGGCCTAAAGACTCACCATGAGATCAAGAATTTCAGTCCTTTTATGGACTGCGAAACATGCTTATGTGAATGAGCCTAAGGCTGCTTTCACATCAGCGGTTTTCGCTGATCGCGGCAGTTGCGGTGAAAAAAACGCAACTGCCGCGATTACCGCATAACGGCTGCACTTGCGGTTCACTTGCGGCAAGCCCCATACAATGTCTATGGGGCTTGTGGCAAGTGCGGTTTCGGCACTTGCAGCAGGTGCGGCAGCGAAAAAAACCGCGGCATACCGCGATTTTTTTCAGCGGCCGCACTTGCCACACCTGACGCACACTTACCGCAAGCCCCATAGACATTGTATGGGGCTTGCCGCAAGTGAACCGCAAGTGCAGCCGTTATGCGGTAATCGCGGCATTTGCGTTTTTTTCACCGCAACTCCTGCGATCAGCGAAAACCTCTGATGTGAAAGGGGCCTTGACTGGATTTACATATATCAGTCGCATCAGGCTCCCTCTTTCTAGTTTACAGTAATCAGTGCTGATTATTAAACTTTTGCAAAAATGTTTTTCATGCTTTCCCCTTTATACACCTTTTTTATCCCATGTGTCATTCAGAGGAAAAATTACATTTTTACATCTAGCGTTATGATCTGGCCCCCAGACTGACTCCTAGACCAGCAGTCTGGCTCAACAACTGATTGCAAACAATGGGAAGAGCTCCTCCATTGTTTCGATCCGACATTATGATTAGGGGTTGTTTCCTTTCAGTTAGGTTTCTACCCTGACTACAGTTTGGTATAAAATAACAAACCACAAATCTATGCTGCTTTTCCTGCTACTTGGCATTGGCAGTGGTGCCAACATCACCTTGACAGCATGACAGCCAAATAGTGAGCTCAACAGCTCTGTCAATATAGATGGATTGTCCCCTTTCAGAGCCTCTGAATTCACTGATTCCTTGCCAACTGGATGAAGCAATGCGGTTAAAGCCAGGCATCGAGACAAGAAGTGGAGACTCACTGGTGGACCAAAGGAAGCTGAGTACAGAGGGGTTCTATAAGAGACTGCAGCCCAGGCAGTATTGAAAGAGAACAACCCTATTAAACCCTTAACCTCCAAGCCTGTGTTCACATTCCAAACTTGGACAAGAATTACAATTCTGACCAGCGTCAGTTTTTATGTGGTAATTAGTGATGAGAAAATCACTTCATTATTTGCATGAATAGTGACATTTGTCCTACTCAGTACTCGATGAGCATTTTTGTACTCACCTCGCGAGATTTCAGTGACTCACTGACTTACTGTGATTGTTTGGCCGCTCAGCATCATAGGGGCTATATAATCCCTGTGGCCACCATCTTGTATACATTTGATCCAGAACCAGAGTAGGGACAGAGTGAACAATGTCTTGGGAGAGTGTTTCTATGACATAGATTTAGCAACAGTACAGAGGTAAGTATAAGTTTTTTTGGTATAACGCATTAATCCAGCATCAAGTCACAGATTATCCTTTTGGTAATGCTTTTTTATTTAACAAATGTGTCTCTCACAACATGTTTCGGCGGGTCACCCCCTTTATGAGGTGAAAAGCATTACCAAAAGGATAATCTGTGCCTGGATGCTGGATTCATGCGCTATACCAAAAAAAACGCATACTTATCTCTGTACCATTGAAATCCCCTTGGGAGCAGTAGGAGCTGCAGCTTACAGTGAAAGCGCATAGAGAGTGAAGGACCTGTGGTGACGTCACTCCCACATGACCGGTCCATCCTAAATCCCGGAGGTTTGAGCAGTGTGCAATTACACACCGGAGGCCCACACTGTGGTTGTGCAGAGGTGCACAATCACGAAAGGTGAGCAATCTCACAACCCTCTTCCCCAAAAATCATAAATCCCCACAAGACCACCAGGTACTCACAAAGGCGCCTCTCTGTATGTTTTATTTTTCATAGATGCAAAGCCCCCTGAAATGTGATATCTATCACCATGGGCTAAAATTAGTAAGATGCTATATATGGATTATGTATTCATATCAGTAGTTTTTTGGTAGCTGAGTATAGTGTAGGGGGAGTTTTTGGAACAGGGAGAAAGCAAAGTAGCGATTTAGTACCTGCATATTAGACCAACAGCTCTTTTTAGAGCTAATCTTCCCACACATTGTTGAAGTACTCTCAAATACTACAATTTTTTTCTGGCCTGCAAAAAGTGTGACTTGTCTATACATAATGTGTATGCCCTGGTTTAATTTAGGATGCCATGCGCTTCTGCACACTAAAGCTTCTCCTCCCCTCTCCCTGCAGCTTCTGGCTGCATCCTGAAATTGTCCTAGTTGCTAGGCTACTAGCCATGCCTCTGGGGCTGTGTTGTGACATAGACACTGGCTGGAATGGTGGCTGAAGGACCTGCAGCATGTGTGAAGCACCGCCTCGTGCACCCTATTGGGGGTGGATGTCATGTGACACTGCCCTCTGACACTTTTTAAGGTCCTGTGAGCCAGAAATGAACATTCCCCATGAATAAGTCTAACCCCTAAAACACAAAATGTGCCTTGGGGTCACTCTTGAGGGGGTCCCTCTTCCTTGTCCTCTACTTTTGGCACATGCACTGACACTTTAGGTAATGGCTACATGACTATAATATGTATTGTGTGATCTGCAGCCTGACCACGTAACTGTGTAAAACTGCTGTGAATTGCATATGCACCTTTATTACTGAATTGGCCATGTGATTGTGTAGTCCAACATGTTTACAATGTATGTAAGTGTTACCCAAGTGTTATTCCATCTGCTGTGTCAGAAATGTAGCTAACCATCTGTCCTGCATTTGCACGTTAAATGTGCGTTATTTTTGTATATAACACATATACGGTAGTTATATAAGCAACGTTAGCTCCACTTTTGCCTCTTTGTGTGTAATACACACAATAATGTAGATATCACGGTGGATTTGACAACTGAGAATGTTGTCAATGTCATAGTAGCCTGGGAAGAAGCTATTTATTACCATCCATGCACAACAAATAATATATTACTATGAGTTTAGTCTCGCTATTTTATTTTCTTGCAGGTATCACTTGATAGAGCAAGGGAGCAGATCCTCATTAGCCAAGAAGCATACAGAAGAAAACTGCTAGAAGCTGAGAAAAGAAAGCAGGATGTTCCTTCTCACGAAGAAGGGATCAGTCACTTACAAGAAGAAAAGAAAACTCCATCAGCCCAGAAGAGGAAAAGTGCAAAAAGTGGAAAAAAGAAATAACTCGCCCAAATTCTTTATAGCCTTTAGATGATTCCTGGTTATTGCTGGTATATACTGTTAAAATTCTTCTTAGCTTTTAGATGCTTCCTGCTTAATGTTGGTATATACTGTTAAAATTCTTCTTAGCTTTTAGATGCTTCCTGCTTAATGTTGGTATATACTGTTAACATAAATCATTTTAACTGCTGGTAACTGTGAAAACTACAATTTACAGCAATAAAACAAGAAAACTATTCAATATGCAAAATAAAAGTTTTCTATTCAAAGTTATTATTTATCATATATGTAAACATAAGGGGTCATGATCTTGGCAGAATCATGAGTATGGTGTATTTATGGAGCACACAATATCGGTATTGAAGGACTGTAAAGAGGTTTTGTGCTGTCCTATAGTACCTCTGCACCACACAGTACTACTGAGATATTCTAACATAGATGTAGTGATCTGTTCTGTAGAACCAAAGGAACTCTGTGTGATGTCCTATGGCGACTCAGTACCGCACAGTACTACAGAGATATCCTCCATTCAAAGTAGTGTTCTGTGCTGCAGAGCCATAGGAACTCTGTGTACCATTTCATTGTATGGTTCCTCTATTCCACACCATAATATGAAGGTATTCTTCACTAGATGAAAATCTCTGTTTCTCTGCATAAAATCAGATTAAATAAATGTATACATAAATAGTACTGAGCAAAAAAGTTTTGGCAGGTGTGGAGAATATACTGCAAATAGTGATGGGCGAGTCCTAAATTACTCGGAATCGCTTGACTCTAGCGAGTCCGAGCCCGGGACTCGCTACTTGTTGCGAGTCTAGCGAGTCCAATGTTAATGAATGGGGAAGCGAGTAATAGCGAGTAGTGTGCGATTTACAAATCACAGATGTGTCTCGGAAGCTTCAGCCTGAAGCAATCCTAGTTTTGTCAGAGACTCTGACAAAACTAGGATTGGCATTGACTTGCATTGGACTCGTTTACTGTGCAAGTAATCGCTGGGAAACTCGCACAGTAAGGAGTCAGGCTGTCTGCTCTGTGCTGGCTGCCGCAGCTCCAGGGTCCTAGAGCCCGCCTGCTGCCTGATGTAGCAGAGCTGAGATTGTTCTCAGTCTGCTCATCCCTGTGCATAGACATCTATATCTATGCAAAGGGATGTAGCAGAGAGGACATCGCGTTTTGGACTGCGTCGGACAGAAGAGGATTTTTTTAATTAAAGATGGAGTCCCTAATGGCTTTTTTTTTTATTTCTAATAAAAAATTTTCTCTGTGTTGTGATTTTTTTTAAAACAATTTAATAGAAATTCATGGCGGTCATGTCTAATATTGGCGTGACCGCCATAAATTTCGGGCTTAGGGCCAGCTGATAATACAAAGCTGGCCCTAACCTCTTTATTACCCAGCGTGCCACCGCAACCAGGGCCGCTGGAAGAGCGGGGTTCAGCGCCAGTCGCTGCCTGCTGGATCCGGCTGGTTCCAGAAATACGGCGAAGCCCATGTAATTTTTTTTCTGAAAAATCAATAAAACAATCCTAAAAAAGGGACTGCATCTTTATTAACCCCTTGCCCATGGTCCAGGGGTTAATAAAGATGCAGTCCCTTTTATTTACATTGTTTTATGGATTTATCAGAAAAAAATTTCATGTGGGCTTCGCCGTATTTCTGGAACCAGCCGGATCCAGCAGGCAGCGACGGGCTGCCCCCAACCCCCAGGTGCCTATTTGTACCTGGCCAGATACAAGAATATAGGGGAGCCCTTTTTTTTATTATTTCATGAATTTCATTAAATAATAAAAAAAAAATGCCAGGTACAGCTAAGCAGCTGGGGGCTGGAATCCGCAGCGCAGGGATGCCCAAGCTTTCTGGGCATCCCCCGCTGCAAATTGCAGCCCGCAGCCGCCCCAGAAGATGGCGCGTTCATTGAAGCGCCATCCTCTGGCGCTGAACCCCGCTCTTCCAGCGGCCCTGGTGGCGGTGGCACGCTGGGTAATAAAGGGGTTAATACCAGCTTTGTTATACAAGCTGGTAATAAGCCCGAGATTCTTAATGTCAGGCCACGTTTGACCCAGCCACTAAGAATCTCCAATAAAGGGTTAAAAAAACACAACACAGAGAAAAAATTTTATTAGAAATAAAAAAAAAAAGCCATTAGGGACTCCATCTTTAATTAAAAAAATCCTCTTCCGTCCGACGTAGTCCAAAACGCGATGTCCTCTCTGCTACATCCCCTGTGCATAGATATAGATGTCTATGCACAGGGAATGAGCAGACTGAGAACAATCGCAGCTCTGCTACATCATCTCTGTGAGCAGGCGGGCTCTAGGACCCTGGAGCTGTGGCAGCCTGCACACAGAGCAGACAGCTGGACTCGGCTCGCAAAGTAACAGCAGTTACCATATATACTCGTGTATAAGCTGACCCGTGTATAAGCCGACCCCCCTACTTTTGCCCCCAGCAGGGTGGTATGCAGTGGTAGTATACAGCAGCAGCCCCAGTGGTATATACAGCAGCAGCCCCAGTGGTTAGTATACAGCAGCCCCAGAGGTGTATACAGCAGCCCCAGTGGTATATACAGCAGCAGCCCCAGTGGTTAGTATACAGCAGCCCCAGAGGTGTATACAGCAGCCCCAGTGGTAGTATACAGCAGCAGCCCCAGTGGTATATACAGCAGCAGCCCCAGTGGTTAGTATACAGCAGCCCTAGAGGTGTATACAGCAGCGCCAGTGGTTAGTATACAGCAGCCCCAGAGGTGTATACAGCAGCCCCAGTGGTAGTATACAGCAGCCCTTAGGTAGTATACAGCAGCCCCAGTGGTGTATACAGCAGCCCCAGAGGTAGTATACAGCAGCCCCAGAGGTATATACAGCCCCAGAGGTATATACAGCAGCCCTTAGGTAGTATACAGCAGCCCTAGTGGTGTATACAGCAGCCCCAGAGGTAGTATAAAGCAGCCCCAGAGGTATATACAGCAGCCCTTAGGTAGTATACAGCAGCCCTAGTGGTGTATACAGCAGCCCCAGAGGTAGTATACAGCAGCCCCAGAGGTATATACAGCAGCCCTTAGGTAGTATACAGCAGCCCCAGTGGTGTATACAGCAGCCCCAGAGGTAGTATACAGCAGCCCCAGAGGTATATACAGCCCCAGAGGTATATACAGCAGCCCTAGTGGTGTATACAGCAGCCCCAGAGGTAGTATACAGCAGCCCCAGAGGTATATACAGCAGCCCTTAGGTAGTATACAGCAGCCCCAGTGGTGTATACAGCAGCCCCAGAGGTAGTATACAGCAGCCCCAGAGGTATATACAGCCCCAGAGGTATATACAGCAGCCCTTAGGTAGTATACAGCAGCCCCAGTGGTGTATACAGCAGCCCCAGAGGTATATACAGCCCCAGAGGTATATACAGCAGCCCTAGTGGTGTATACAGCAGCCCCAGAGGTATATACAGCAGCCCTTAGGTAGTATACAGCAGCCCCAGTGGTGTATACAGCAGCAGCCCCACAGGTGTATACAGCAGCAGCCCCAGGGGTGTATACAGCAGCAGCCCCAGGGGTGTATACAGCAGCAGCCCCAGGGGTATATACAGCAGCAGCCCCAGGGGTGTATACAGCAGCAGCCCCAGGGGTGTATACAGCTCCAGCCCCAGAGGTATACAGGCCCCCCATCAAGATCCAGGGCCCCCCCCCCCATGCGCGGCACACCTGTAAAGTAAAATCATACTTATCACTGTCCTGTCGCGCCGTCCCGCCGCTGCCGACATGATGATCCCGGGCTTCATTCAGCGTCTTCCGGCGGCTTCCTGTGGTCGCGGGCAATGACGTCATTGCCCGCGACCACAGGAATCCGCCGGAAGACGCTGAATGAAGCCCGGGATCGTCATGTCGGCAGCGGCGGGACGGCGCGACAGGACAGTGATAAGTATGATTTTACTTTACAGGTGTGCCGTGCAAGGGGGAGGGCCCTGGATCTTGATGGGGGGACCTGTATACCTCTGGGGCTGCTGCTGTATACTCGCGTATAAGCCGAGGGGGGACTTTTCAGCCCAAATTTTGGGCTGAAAAACTCGGCTTATACGCGAGTATATACGGTACTTTGCGAGTTTCCCAGAGATTACTCGCACAGTAATCAGACCAATGCAAGTCAAAGGCAATCCTAGTTTTCTCAGAGTCTCTGACAAAACTAGGATTGATATTGATTTGCATTGGATTAGTTGCTGTGCGAGTAATCGCTGGGAAACTCGCAGAGTACCGAGTCCTGCGAGTCCCTTACTACTCGCCGAGTAACGAGTCCTAGCGAGTAGATTCGCCCAAAGACTGCTTTTAAAAATTAAAATCTTAATAGTTTATTTTATCAATTAACAAAATGCAAAGTGAATGAACAAAAGAGAACTCTACATCAAGTCAATATTTCGTGTGACTGCCCTCTGCCTTCAGAACAGCATTGATTTCATATACAGATGCATCTCAATGAATTAGAATATTATCAAAAAGTTATTTTTTTTTTCAGTAATTCAATACAAAAGGGAAACACATATATTTTCTAGAGTCATTACAAACAGAGTCATCTATTTTAAGTGTTTATTTCTGTAAATGTTGATGATTATAGCTTACAGGCAATAAAAACCCAAAGGTCATTATCTCAGAAAATTAAATTAGGGAGGATGAAGGGTTAAAAATCACGCTGTCATATTCCAAGAGACATGATTTTTTTAGGGTTTGCATCCGTTTATGTACAGAACATGTCTACAGTCATGGCCAAAAGTTTTGAGAATGATACAAATATTAATTTTAACAAAGTCTACTGCTTCAGTTTTTCTAATGGCAATTTGCATATACTCCAGAATGTCATAAAGAGTGATCAGCTTAACAGCAATTACTTGCTAAGTCAATATTTCCCTAGAAAATGAACTTTAACCCCCAAAACACATTTCAACATCATTGCAGTCCTGCTTTAAAAGGAGCAGCTAACATTGTTTTAGTGATTGTTCGCCAACCCTGTCCTTATCAACACCCACACCTGTGTTAATGGAACAATCAGGCATGATTAAGTAAGAATGACCCCACTGGACACTTTAAAAGGAGGCTGGTGCTTGGTATCATTGTTTCTCTTCAGTTCACCATGGTTATCTCTAAAGAAACACGTGCAGCCATCATTGCACTGCACAAAAATGGCCTAACAGGGAAGAGTATCGCAGCTAGAAAGATTGCACCTCAGTCAACAATCTATCGCATCATCAAGAACTTCAAAGAGAGAGCTTCCATTGTTGTCAAAAAGGCTCCAGGGCACCCAAGAAAGACCAGCAAGCGCCAGGACCGTATCTTAAAACTGTTTCAGCTGAGGGATTGGACTACCAGCAGTGCCGAGCTTGCTCAGGAATGGCAGCAGGCTGGTGTGAGTGCTTCTGCACGCACTGTGAGGCGGAGACTCTTTGAGCAAGGCCTGGTTTCAAGGAGGGCAGCAAAGAAGCCACTTTTTTCCAGAACAAACATCAGGGACCGACTGATATTCTGCAAAAGGTACAGGGAGTAGACTGCTGAGGACTGCTGAATCCCCTTTTCGATTGTTTGGGACATCTGCAAAACAGCTTATTCGGAGAAGAAGAGGTGAGCGCTACCACCAGTCTTGTCTCATGCCAACTGTAAAGCATCCTGAAACCATTCATGTGTGGGGTTGCTTCTCAGCCAAGGGAATCGGCTCACTCACAGTCTTGCCTAAAAACACAGCCATGAACAAAGAATGGTACCAGAATGTCCTCCAAGAGCAACTTCTCCCAACCGTCCAAGAGCAGTTTGGCGCCCAACAATGCCTTTTCCAGCATGATGGAGCACCTTGCCATAAAGCAAAGGTGATAACTAAATGGCTCAGGGAACAAAACATAGAGATTTTGGGTCCATGGCCTGGAAACTCCCCAGATCTTAATCCCATTGAGAACTTGTGGTCAATCATCAAGAGACGGGTGGACAAACAAAACCTTCAAATTCTGCCGAAATGCAAGCATTGATTATGCAAGAATGGACTGCTATCAGTCAGGATTTGGTCCAGAAGTTGATTGAGAGCATGCCAGGGAGAATTGCAGAGGTCCTGAAGAAGAAGGGGCAACACTGCAAATATTGTCTTGCTGCATTAACTCATTCTAACTGTCAATATAACCTTTTGGTACTCATAATATGATTGCAATTATATTTCTGTATGTGATATAAACATCAGACAAACACAAATAAAAACCAGAGGGCAGCAGATCATGTGAAAATATAATTTTGGTGTCATTCTCTAAACTTTTGGCCATGACTGTACAACTGTGAACATTTGGTTTTCTTTTTATTGGGAAGCATACAACAAATAGAAAATTTAAAAAACTTTAGTGTGCATAACTATTCACCCCAAAAGTCAGTTCTTTCTTTCTAGAGCCTCATGTTACAGTCATTACAGTTGCTTTGAATACATCTGTAAGATTTCCAGATTTAGGCACTGGGATTTTTGCCCATTCCTCAAGGCAAAACTGCTAAGTTCCTTCAAGCTAGATGGTTTCCTCTGGAGAACAGCAATCTTCAAGTCTGACCACAGATTCTCAATTTGATTATGTTGGATTATGTTTAATACAACAACTCCATTCCTGTGTATGTAAGTGTTCTCTGGCTAGGTTTGTGCATTGTCTATAAAGTTAGATGAAAAAAAAATCACTCACAGAGGCTCACACACAGCGAAGACCATATGACTGTACTCAGTTTCCTGTGTCTGTGCTTGAGAGGAGAAGCAGGCTGCTGATGCTGAACAGAGACATTTAAGATATGTATATTCCTGATTCCACAAAGCCTATCATATCTGTACCTGTTTATTGCTAATTAAAGCTCTGTTCTGTTGTCAACACTCTTGAGAATATCCTGGATGATCCGCTGCCAACAGGTTATGGGTCCAGCGTGACACAGAACCCCAGCGTGCAAAACAAAAAGGAAAAGGGACACAAATGTGTAGGATCAAGGTCTGCTTGATCCTTAGAGCGCTCCTAATCAGACCGCCATTACTATTTATATTGCACAGAACCCCAGCATGGCACAGAAACCCAGGAGTGACACAGAGCACAGAGTGACACAGAAGAATAATACAGCAACAGAAGCCCAAAGGAAAAGCAGCACAGTGCAACAGAGAAGATGTCCACAGGCAGAGATCACTGCAAGTTCTCAGTGCAAAGTCTCACCAATCAGAATTATCAATCCTGGAAATTCAAGGTGAAGATGCTGCTCATAAGAGAAGTACGTGGAAATATATGCAGGAACAAGTGCCTCATCCATTAGCAGATGATTGGCTAGAGAAGGATCAGAAAGCACAAAGCACTATCTCCCTCAGTGTAGATGATGATCAGATTGTGCATATATGCAAGTGTCAACTGCAAAAGAGATGCGGGATGAATTACAGAAAGTGCATGAAAGATCAAATCTCAGCAATAAGCTTTATCCCATGAGAAAGCTGTACAGTCTAAGTTAAGTGATGGCCAGAATATGCAGGACTATATAAGAAACATCCTAGAGATTGTGGAGCGTCTCAGGGGTATTGGAGAAGATATTAAAGACTTTCATGTTGCTGCACTACTATTAAGTGGTCTTCCAGAAAGCTATGACACACTTGTCACTGCACTAGATGCATGGCTAGATGATGAGCTGACACTAGAATATGTTAAAGGTAAACTTGTAGATGAATTCAAGCGAAAAACGCTTTGTAAGCAGCAGTAATGAATACCGAGCAAAAACAGCATTAAAGACACAGGACTTTCCTAAAAATAAGTGAAAACAACATATTTTGAAGCTGCATTTAAACCAGTACAGGCTCATCTGCAAGGTGTATAGACTCTGGTGCTAGCAGCCATATGATGAATAACAAGGATTTCTTTACTGACCTTGACGAAAACAAGTCAGAAAAGGTCAACTTAGCTAATGGTCACTATATGACTTCAGAAGGAGTAGGAGACGGCTACCTCCACTCTCCAGTTTCCTCAGCACAAAGCAGAAAGATCCCAGTAAAGGATGTTTTCTATGTTCCCAGTCTTGAAAGCAATCTTCTGTAAGTAAAGAAGCTTACTCAAAAAGGGAATGTAGTCATTTTAAAGACAACAGCTGCATTATATAAAAGAAGGGTCACACTCTTGCAGAAGGAAAAATCCAAAATGAACTTTATCAGCTAAAATGCAAAGAAAGAGTGTACAGCCCCTGACAAAAGTATGTGCTTATCCATGTTATGTAAATAAAAGCTTATAACCTGATGTTAAATTCATCCATTGGTTTTATAAATTACTATTTTGAAAGCTGAAACCCTCCCAAATGTGGTTTAGTTTTAGAAAATAGGTTTAGGTTAAGAAAATGCATCAAAATGGCATCAATGTTTAAATATTGATCATTTAATGAACACAGAATGGTCAGAATTTTGGCAAGACAAAAGTTTTGTCGCCCACAGAAAGTAATGTGATTTTCAAGCATAAAATTAACTTAATATACAAATATATGTTGCATAACATTGGTGAATGAAGTTGTGGTGCTATTATGGTACCTTTACACGCCGCCACCGAGGGCAGCAACAAATAGACACCGCACGTGCACGCGCGCGTTTTCAACGGTTCCTAACGGTACCTGATGCCGCATTTATACGCCGCCACAAGGTGCTCCACAGAAGGTATTTTGTTCCCGTAAGTGCCGACAGGTGCCGCAGGTTACCTTCCGTAGAGCAACCTTCCCTCATTTACACGCCGCTACCAGAAGGGAATATGGGCGTACATATTGTGCGCCGTAACTACATAGGCGTGACAGAGTTGTGTATTACGCGACGCTCGTATGGTGATTGGACAATGCAATAACATCATGATTGGCCAGCCAGCGCAGGGAGGCTAATACATGACGCTATTGCAAATGTGTATTGTGACTGGTCAGCTCATTAAATATGCTGCCCTGTGCAGGGACAGCCAATGGGTACACAGTAGCCCCCACCAATGATAGCTGATGGGGCGTGGTATACATGACGCTGTGGCACCCCAGGGAACTCAAATACCGTGCCTGTGCCCCGATTACACGCCGCCACCATAGGGTTTATGCCTGCTTGTTTTTAGAGCACGGTATAACACAGGTATCCAAAGACACTTTGGTGTTTTCAAGGTATCAGGTACAATTGTGTCTGATACCTGCCGGTTTCTACCTTTTGGTGGTGGCGTGTAAAGGTACCATAATGGTACATTTACACGCGGCCACAGGAACGTAGGAACAGGCAGGCATCGGACACAATTGTGCCTGTTGCCTTGAAAAGACCACATGTGGCTGCGTGTAATTCAGGACTTTCCTGCCTGTGTCTTCCCTGAAGGAAGGAAAGTCCTGAATTACATGCAGCCACATCGTGGTCTTTTCAAGGCAACAGGCACAATTGTGTCCGATGCCTGCCTGTTCCTACCTTCCTGTGGCCGCGTGTAAATGTACCATAAAGTCATATTTAATATTTTGTGTGACTTCCATGAGCTTGAAGGACTGCATTCATGTGGTTCAACAATAATTCATACAATTTATTAATGAAGTCATCAAGAATAGCAAAAAATGCAGTCTTGCATGCCTCCCAGAGTTCATCTACATTCTTTGGTTTTGTCATCCTACCCCAAACATGTTCAATGATGTTCATGTCTGGTGACTGGGCTGGCTAGTCCTTGAGCACCTTGATCTTTTTTGCCAGGAGGAACTTTGTTATAGAGATGGATGTATGAGATGGAGCACCATCCTGCTGCAGAATTTGACCCCTTTTATGATTTGGAATGAAAGAGGTAGCTAATACTTCTTGATATTTTAGGCTATTGATATTGCCTTCAACCTTGCAAATGCTTCGCACACCCCATACTGAATGTAACCCCAGACCATGATCTTTCCACCATGAAATGTAACTGTTTTCTGGGTGTATTTTGGATCCATACGGACTCCAGTAGGTCTCCTGCAGTATTTGCGGTGACTGTGGTGTAATTCTACTCAAAATTCATCAGAGAAATCCACCTTCTGCCACTTTTCCAGCGTTTAGGAGGCTGTGGGATTTTGCAAATGCCACACAGGTTTTTATTTGCCTTTTGTTTAGTGCTGGCCTCTGGGCACTGATTCAACCATGGATGCCATTTCGAGACAGAATCCTACAAACTGTTTCTAGTTGACACAGGGACTTGAGGTGACCAGGCCTGTTGGAGCTTTGCTGCAGTTGAAGAGGGGCTTGTTTTGAAATTTCTAACCAACAAACATTCCTCCTGAGCTGTTGTCTTGCGGGGTCTGCCAGACCTGGGCATGTCAAACACATCTCCAGTCTCTTCAAATCTTTTTTTTAATTCTTTGCAGTTCACGCTGAGACACATTAAAGGTGCCAGCTACCTCTGCAGTGAATCTGGTCTTCAGTCCCTTGATAATCAAGGATTTGGCCACAGGGTGGATTTTTGGATTGTTGTAAGAGCTCAAGTTGCAGTTCAAGTGAAGGTCTTGGGTGCTGGGTTTCTTTTTATACACACCCACTAATTAACCGATCATTTACTGAGCACAGGTGAGGATGTAAACTAGGATTGGTTGCATTATATGACCAAGCGACAAAACTTTTGTATTGCCAGAATCTGACCATTCTGTGTTCATTAAATGATCAATTTTTCAGCATTGATTCCAATTTATTTTCT
The DNA here is from genome assembly GCA_033576535.1 of Allobates femoralis. NCBI lineage: Eukaryota > Metazoa > Chordata > Amphibia > Anura > Aromobatidae > Allobates > Allobates femoralis. Next base: position 475,312,510 of record JARQOC010000001.1, on the reverse strand, counting down.
AACCTAAACCACATTTGGGAGGGTTTCAGCTTTCAAAAGAGTAATTTATAAAACCAATGGATGAATTTAACACCAGGTTATAAGCTTTTATTTACATAACATGGATAAGCGACATAACTTTTGTCAGGGACTGTACAGTGTTAGACAAGATCTGCATAAGAACTGTATCCATGTATGGCACAGACGTCTTGGTCACAGAGACCCAGAAGCAGTAAGGAAGCTAGGTCAACTTGCAAATGGTGTTGAAATAAAGCAATGCAGTCAAATGATGAAGTGCACTAGCTGTCTTAAAGGGAAAATGTCCAGAAAATCCTTTCTAAAGTAAGTGCCACTAGATCTGCACAGCCACTGGATTTGACACACGCAGATGTTTGCTGTCCAATGAGTGTTCAAACTCCAAGCAAGAAGAGATATTTTCTCATATTTATTGATGACTACTCTAGATATACAGTTGCCTACCTGCTTTACAGTAAGGATGAAGTTCCTGCAGCCCCATACTTGCTCCGTCCTCAACCCCTCACCTGCTCCGTCCTCCAGCCCCTCACTTGCTCCGTCCTGCAGCCCCTCACTTGCTCCATCCTCCAGCTCCTCACTTGCTCCATTCTCGAGCTCCTCACTTACTCCATCCTTCCTTGTACATTGCCGTTCTGCTCCTCCCCCGGCCCCGTGTTACCGTTATGGGCTGGACACTGAGGTTCTCTGTAGAGCGGGTCATGTGACAGGGTGGGCTCAGGCTCACGCGACCTCATGCGTCATATAGGCCTTGTCACATGACCCACTCAACGGAGATCCTCATCTTTCAGCCCACAACAGTAACACGTGGCCAGGGGAGGAACGGAGCGGTATTGGGAAGGAAGGAGCAGTGAGGGAGACTGAGCAGCAGGAAAACCCAACAGTGACGGCACTAGTGGCCGCCATATCGGAATACCCATCACTTGGGTGTTTCAATATGGCTGTCGGGGTACTTCCGGGTGACACGGTGACTTATGGGATTCGAGGACGGAAGTGGATGACAGAAAGGACAGCGTTATGATATAGTAGATAATATTGGCAATCTTTCAAAAAATTTTGCTTGCAACTATTTAGCATATAATTAGTTATGCAGATTCTTGTTATGTCACTGCATTTTTATTGTTTTGCTAAAAATATTAAGTAAAATTCTTTATTATTTTGTACATCCACTTTTGGCTATCAACACTGCCTGTTTTTTTTTGCATGCTCTGGATCATATTCAAACTTCTGATCCCAGGTCTCTTCCACACCTTAACAATGTTGGTGCATAGAGATCGACTCACTTGGGTATGTATATTTTCCTCAACTTTATAAGTATTTTATACTTTATTTGATTGGGTTGCGATCTGGGGACTGTGGGGTCCAATCCAGAGCCTCTACTTCATTATCATTGAACCATTCCTTTTTCAATCTCGACGTTTGCTTTAGATCATTGTCCTGCTGGAACACCATGTCATCCTTTTCATACCCACAGTACTCAAGTGCATGAAATAACTTGCCTTTTAAGATATTTACATATAGCTGAGCATTGAGAACATCATCGATCCTGGTCAAGTATCCAATGCCTTTGGCTTTGAAACAACCCCATATCATCATGCTTCCTCCACCAAACTTGACATTTCCTTCAGTTTTATGATCCGTTAGCCCCTCTACTTTGGTATTTTGCCTGGACATCCACCTCTTGGTATTTAAATGGATAGATGGACTTCTTCATTTTGTATTCTTTCAACTGTCATGACCTCACATGATGCAGTTTGGCAATTTTCTTGGCCGAGAGACCGCTATTGATGAGCTGAATTATGCTGTTTCGCTTTTTTTGGGAAATCCTCTTCATGGTTGTTACTGGATTCAAACTTTTGCCTGTAAATCAACCTTGAAACACATTGAGCTATTAGGGAATGTGAAAAAATGTCATTTGTAATGAACAGGGAAAAACAGATTTTAACAAACACCAGGAGCAAATCAGAAACCATGCAGTGACATGAGAAGAATCTGCATATCAAATAATATTCTAAGTAGCTGAGAGCTACCTTTATGTACGAGATAGCCAAGATAATTATCTATAAAACAAAGGTAGCCTCAAACTCAAAGTTGCAGTGGATAGTAAGCTATGGAACCTGAAAGTCAAATGTTTTGCTCATCAGTGTATATGCAGGTGGTATAATTGTGGTCAAGTGTCAACTACCTTTTGAAAACTCATGGTATCCTTTTTAACTAATGGCTATGATGCAAAGTAGCATCATTCACTCACACCAAGAAAAAAAAAATGACTGTCTAATTTTTTTCATTACTATGCTTTAAGATTTGAATTAATGTGTTTTATACACTATGCAATTATTAAACCCACCAAATAAAAGAAACTGTAGATTG